>CAUYON010052843.1:0-50752 GCA_963573935.1 Arctocebus calabarensis
TGAAGATATGAATTATCAGAACCTCTGGGATACTGCAAAAGCAGTCCTAAGAGGGAAATTTATGGCACTGCAAGCCTTCCTCAAGAAAATGGAAAGAGAGGAAGTTAACAACTTAATGGGACACCTCAAGCAACTGGAAAATGAAGAACATTCCAACCTCAAACTCAGCAGAAGAAAAGAAATAAACAAAATCAGGGCAGAATTAAATGAAATTGAAAACAAAAGAATTATACAACAGATCAATACATCAAAAAGTTGGTTCTTTGAAAAGGTCAATAAAATAGATAAACCTTTGGCTAATCCAACCAGAAAAAAAAAGAGTAAAGTCTCTAATTTCATCAATCAGAAATGGAAAAGATGAAATAACAACAGACCCCTCAGAAATTCAAAAAATCCTTAAAGAATATTACGAGAAACTTTACTCTCAGAAATATGAAAATCTGAAGGAAATTGACCAATACTTGGAAGCACACCACCTCCCAAGACTTAGTCAGAATCAAGTAGAAATGTTGAACAGGCTGATATCAAGTTCTCAAATAGCATCAACTATACGAAATCTCCCTACAAAGAAAAGCCCAGGACCAGATGGCTTCACGTCAGAATTCTACCATCACAACCAAGTAAGCTTTATCCCAGGATCTCAAGGCTGGTTCAATATATGTAAATCCATAAATGTAATTCAGTACATAAACAAATTTAAAAACAAAGACTATTTGATTCTCTCAATTGATGTAATAATATCCAGCATCCGTTCATGACCAGAACACTTAAGAAAATTGGTATAGAAGGGACAAGCTTGTAATACTAAGAAAATTGGTATAGAAGGGACATTTCTTAAACTAATAGAGGTCATCTACTGCAAACCCACAGCCAATATTGTATTGAATGGAGTTAAATTGAAATATTTTCCACTTAGATCAGGTACCAGGCAAGGCTGCCCATTGTCTCCACTGCCCTTTAACATTGTAATGGAAGTTGTAGCCGTTGCAAGTAGGGAAGAAAAGGCAATCAAGGGTACCCATATAGAGTCAGAAGAGATCAAACTTTCACTCTTCACAGATGATATGATTGAATATCTGGAAAACACCAGGGATTCTACAATAAAACTCTTAGAAGTGGTCAAGGAATACAGCAGCATCTCAGGTTACAAAATCAACACCCATAAATCCGTAGCCTTTATATATACCAATAATGGCCAAGCCGAAAAAACAGTCAAGGACTCTATTCCTTTCACAGTAGTGCCATTAACTAAGATAGATTCTCACTGGAATAATGATTTAAACTTAAGACTTTCACTAGAACAAAGTGCAGGGGAAACTCTTGAAGGAATCAGCCTGGGCAAATATTTTATGAGGAAGACTTTCTGGGTAATTGAAGCAGCATCAAAAATACACTACTAGGACCTGATCAAACTAAAAAGCTTTTGCACAGCCAAGAACTCAGTAAGTAAAGCAAGCAGACAGCCCTCAGAATAGGAAAAGAAATATGCAGGTTGTGCCTCCAACAAAGGTTTACAGAATCCACAGAGAAATCAAACATATGAGCAAGAAAAGAACAAGGGATCACATCTCAGGGTGGGCAAGGGACTTGAAGAGAAACTTCTCTGAAGAACACAGGTGCGTGGCCTACAAGCACATGAAAAAATGCTCATCATCCTTAATCATCAGAAAAATGCAAATCAAAACTACTTTGAGATATCATCTAACCGCAGGAAGATTAGCCCACATTCACAAAATCCCAAAACCAGAGATCTTGGCGTGGATGTGGAGAAAAGGGAACACGTCTACATTGCTGGTGGGAATGCAAACTAATACGTTCCTTTTGGAAAGATGTTTGGAGAAGAGATCTAAAAATAGTACTGCTATTCTATCCTATAATTCCTCTAGTAAGTATATATCCAGAAGACCAAAAATCATATTGTAACAAAGATATTTGAGTTTTTTATTATTTTTATTAAATCATAATTGTATACGTTGGTATAATCATGGGGCACAATGTGCTGACTTCATATACAATCTGAAATATTTTCATTGAACTATTTAACATAGCCTTCATGGCCTTTTAAACACTACATGAAGACATTTATATACTGCATTTAGTAATTTTCACTTGTACCCTTCTAAGATGCATCATAAGTGTGATCCCACCAATCACCTTCCCTCCTCCCTCCCCTCCCCTCCCTTGCCCCTTTCCCCATTTTGTGTGCTATAACTGGATTTTAGCCTTCATATGAAAGCTATAAATTAACTTCATAGTAGGGCTGAGTATATTGGATAATTTTTCTTCCATTCTTGAGATACTTTGCTAAGAAGAATATGTTCCAGCTCCATCCATGTAAACATGAAAGAGGTAAAGTTTCCCTCTTTATTTAAGGCTGCATAATATTCTATGATATACATGTACCACAATTTATTAATCCATTCGTGGGTCAATGGGCACTTGGGTTTCTTCCACGACTTAGCAATTATGAATTGGGCTGCAATAAACATTCTGGTACAGATATCTTTATTGTGATGTGATTTTTGGTCTTCTGGATATATACCTAGTAAAGGAATTATAGGATCAAATGGCAGATCTATTTTTAGATATCTAAGTATTCTCCAAACATCCTTCCAAAAGGAATATATTAGTTTGCATTCCCACCAGCAATGTAGAAGTGTTCCCTTTTCTCCACATCCACGCCACCATCGCTGGTTTTGGGATTTTGTTATGTGGGCTAATCTTACTAGAGTTAGATGATATCTCAAGGTAGTTTGATTTGCATTTCTCTGATGATTAAGGATGAGCATTTTTTCATGTGCTTGTAGGCTGTGCACCTGTCTTCATTAGAGAAATTTCTCTTCAAGTCTTTTTCCCACCCTGAGATGGGATCCCTTGTTCTTTGGTTGCTAATACGTTTGAGTTCTCTGTGGATTCTGGTTATTAAACCTTTGTCGGAGGAATTACCTGCAAATATTTTCTCCCAATCTGAGGGCTGTCTGCCTGCTACAGTTACTGTGTTCTTAGTAGTGCAGAAGCTTTTAGTTTGGTCCTGGTAGTGTATTTTTGATACTGCTTCAATTGCCTGGGGAGTCCTCCTCATAAAAAATTCACCCAGCTTACCTATACTTTTAAAGGATTAAGAAGTATTTTTAGATAGAGATACTTATTTAAAATGAGTCTCATAGATTAAAATCTATTTTTATAAAGTTGACACAGTAAGAGCTTCTTTAATTTGGAGAAGGAGCCACTGCTTTGCAAAGGTGTACTGAGGAACGTCTTTTTAATTGCACACTCTCCTAGTGCATGGACATTTCACTTAATGTACAAAAAATTCAATTTACGCTAATTTTTTTCTCCTGCTTATAGTAGTCTGTAGCCTAGAAGCATCTGCTGAAGTGTCTTGCATTAGTTTGTCCTGGCACCACTTTCATTTTCTCCAGTAGGAGCAGTGTGCCTCATGCCTATGTACATCATATCTGGAAACTAGCACTGTTCTCAACCCACCAGAAGCCTGAAAGGACTGTGGGAAAGCAGGAGAAGCTGATGTTTCCTCAGCCAGAACAATCTTTGAAAATGGCAACTCTGCTCATGTCACTTTGTTCCATACCTTAATCTGTCAAAGGCGCTCATTGCTTTTAGAATAAAGGCTTCCCTGTGGCTTGTCTGGCGGCATAGTGGAGCCCCAGGGCCTTCTCAGCCTCCCCTACCCGCCACTTCGCTGGCTGTGCTCCTTTTACTGCGCTGGTTTCAGTTCCTTGAAAACTTTTGCTAGATTGCTCTCCTGTGACTTTTTCTCAGGGTGAAACTTGCTCATAAAGTCCTCAAATGATGTGTTTGCCACTTTCTCTCCAGATTTCCTCCTGACCCCTCACATAGGAGTCCGAGGCCTGTCTTCTGTGTGCCCACAGAAGTCTCTGCCTTCCTAGTCGCAGAATCAGCACTGGTTTCATTGAGTCCACATTCAAATCATTGAATTCTATTTTATTAACTAGTGAGTCTATAAGCATGCTAATGAGATATATGATCAGACATAAAGGATTCTGACACTTTGCAGATTTGTGGACTCACCACTCAGCTGTGATGCCTTTAAAGTGCCCTGTGTGTCCCTCCCCAGCCCCAACATCAGAGTAACAAGGAGCCTGAATTTTGTGTTATTCACTCCTTCATACCTTTCTTTATCATTTTACAACATCTGTTAGTACCCACAAATGATACATCATTTAGTTCTGCACACTTTTGCACTTTTAATAAGTTGAGTCATACTGTGTGTGTTCCTCTGTATACTTTATTTCACTTGCATTATTCCTGAGATGCCATCTGTGTTGATCTTTATAGCTTCAGGATTCACTTGTTTCTCTGTGGTCTGAATATGCCACCATTATTATTGGGGCTGTCATTGCTTTTCCACATATCTCAATTCCTTTGAGTTCCCTTACTCGCTCATGTTCACCCAGACATGTAATTTTAAACTCTGACAGGGTAGATAAGAGTTTATGTTGCTCATTTGTCATGCCCCAGGATCTGGCATGAAATGAAAATATTTGTTAAATGAAATTTTGTTCTGTAGGTCTGCCTGTGAATAGTTAGGGGTTTACCATTCCATCATCCTATCAGTAATCAGCAGCTGTGTCATTCTTGTTTGGCAAGAGCTCTTCCCTCCTTACCCCTTCCCTTGTTTGTACTTTAGACCAGGGCCCAGCAAACTTTATAAAATGTCCCAGATGGTAAATATTTTAAGATTTGCAAGCCATATGTTTTTGTCACAACTACTCAACTCTGCCACTGTAGCATGAAAGCAGCTATAGATTATATGTAAACAAATAGATGTTCCAATAAAACTTTATTTACAAAAGCAAAGAGTGGGCCAAATTTGACCCACAAGCTATAGTTTGCCAATTTCTGCCCTGGATGATTCATGTTGTTGGAAGGAAGAACAATATTGCTACTGGGTCAGAGACAGGAAAACCTAATCACAAAGTTCACAGGAACTCTCTCAGCTTGGTATAGAAGGAAGAGCTGGGCTTGTGGCACCACATAAGGCAGGGGCAAAATAAAATTCAAGGTAGTGACCAGGCTCACACCTGTAATCCTACAACTCTGAAAGGCTGAAGTGGAAAGATTGCTGAAGGTCAGGAGTTAAAGACCAGCCTGAGGAAGAGTGAGACCCCTATCTCTACAAAATAGAAAAATTAGCCAGGCATAGTGGTGTGCACCTATAGTCCCAGCTTCTCAGGAAACTGAAGCAGGAAGATTGCGTAAGCCCAGGAGTTTGAGATTCCAGTGACCATGATGCTACTGTGCTCTAGTTGGGGTGACAGACTGAGATGCTCTTTCTCTCTCAAAAAAAAAAAGTCAAAGTTGCAATTTTAAGCCTAGGGCCAAAATGCATCTTAAAAGTCAATATCTTATGTGTTACAAATTATGTCACAAAGTTGTGAATAAAAATACTACTACAAGATTTGGATTCCAAATAGGTTCAGGCTAGAACAGAATTTAATTATTCATGTCACTGTCTCATCCCGACCTTTCCCTGATTCATCTCCAGCACATTAGGCCTGAGCCTGGCTGGCTTGTATACTGAGAACACAGAGCTCAACCCTGTCGCTCTGGCAAGCATACAGTATAGATTCTCATGGAGAAAGTGTTGACTTATCTTTGTTGAGTTGAGCAGAGCAGCACCTTTGAAAAGCTCTAAGTACAAGTGGTGGACTGACCCTTACTGAGTCATTCTCCTGTTAAAGAGAACCCCTGCCCTGACGTCACGACATTGAGGTGAGTGAGGTGGGACGCCGTAGGGAAAGAGCATGAGCTTGGGGCAGATGGATTGGTATCTGGGTCAGTCTTGTACTTCTCATGATGGAAGTGGGGACATGTGTCTGGGTCAGAGAATTACTGTGATTGATGTGACTCCCTTGTCCTGGGAGCAAATGAATGTGAAAGGAGTGTGAGGGAGGGCAACACGGTGATGAAAAGGAATAAGGCATTATTGTGCTATCACAGCACCTTCCTCTTCATTCTCGCTGCAACACAATAAGGAATAAGTCCCACTGCTGTCCCCCTTTCGCAGATGGCAAAGGGGCACAGAGAAGGCAGAGCATATGGCCAGGCTTGCTTGGCCAGGAAATGGTAGACCTAGAATTGAGATTGTGCTACCACAGCACCTTCCTCTTCATTCTCGCTGCAACACAATAAGGAATAAGTCCCACTGCTGTCCCCCTTTCGCAGATGGCAAAGGGGCACAGAGAAGGCAGAGCATATGGCCAGGCTTGCTTGGCCAGGAAATGGTGGACCTAGAATTGAGAGCACATGGCAGGTCTGTCTGGAGAGTCCCCACTGTTGGATGTTGGTGCATTAGTATTGAGGACTGGTCCTGAAACCCCTTACGACTGAGGTGACTCAGTTAGCCCCATTCTGCTGTCCTGTGCCCGACTTACAGTAGAATAAACAAGAACTGTCCCAGTGGAAAGTCCCTGAAAAAGATCAGCATGTGAAAGTGAAAACAGCTGAGGCTCCACCATGGGATGGGTGCTGTGGTAAATGGCCAGATATAGCTTGCTAAGATGGGGCTGTGTCCTGTGCCTGGCAGAGACAACCTTCGCAAGGGACTGCAATTAGTCCCAGTGGTGATTCTCAGGCTCTGATGAAGGAGACATCGAGTGCGGTCTGGAGACATCAGCTATTTTTCTGAGGACACAAAGCACCCAGAGATCAGTACCTTCACATATGATATGTCTTGAAAACATTTTTGAAATGTTAAAGACTCAACTCCTGGTAAGACATTGGTGCTCAACTTGTTGAAATTTTGTCAGTATTTCCCTTGAGATTGGGCATGTCCATGCAATTTGTCCTGGCCAATGAGGTGTGAGTGGGAATGACCTGTCCTTTCTGGAGGGAGCGTGTAGCTATATGTTAGAAACCCTCTAGGCTTTCAGCACTTCTGCCAGCAGCATTCACGATGGTGGCTACTCCTTTGACCTTCTTGATGATGAGCCAAGCCCTTGCCCAAAACTCAATGTCCAGGTAGTGCAAGCAAGAAACAAACTTTTGATGTGTTCAGTCTCTGAGATTTTTAAGAAAGTTGTTTGTTATTGCAACATGCCGCAACCTATGACTGATTCACAAATACACTGAAGTTTGCTCCTGTCCTTAGAAACAGCTTGGTTATACTACTTTGTTATGACTTGATATGAGTTAGTAAGAGTATTAGTGCTGACTTTGGTTGTATAGAGTTTGGTAGACTTTAAAGAAGTCCCCAAAATAGAGTCCAGGTTCATACGACTTTGTATATATTAACTTAAATCTACTAAAATAGTTAGTTTCATGATAATGTCAAGAAATATTTTATTTGTTGGTCAGACCATTATTATTAGGTCACTCCAATGTATATAAATACCTGATGCATCCAAATCAGTTATTTCCTTGATATTCTTCTCTTCAATTCCTTATTATTGTGCTTTGAAATAGTTCTTTATAGAAAGGGCTTGTATCTTACCCCACTATGTCAGATACTACAGGACAGATTAGTGGAGGTCTTATGTTCAAGAGTATTTTTTTTCTTTGCTCAAACTGATTCTTTTTAGTTTGAAACTTTCACAAAAATGTTTCTAAAACATGCTGAACTTGTTGAGTTTGGGCAAACCATTCCCCTACTAGAGTCAGTATTGTTCAGATATCAAGCACTGCTCTGGCTTAGAACCTCTTTTCTATTGTGTCCTGAACAGATATCACTCAGGATTTCTATTTCTGTAGCTAGCATTCCTCATCATGTTCTCTCTCTCTCTCTCTCTCTCTGTCTCTCTCTCTCTTTCTCTCTCTTTCTCTGGCATTTATGTACATGTACACATACACACTTGCTCTATAAAGATTTAAGTTGGTCCTATTCTGAGATCCCTAACATTGGAGAAATGTCTGCATGTTATTCATGTCTCACAAACAAAACCACAAGAATTCTTTGAAGCTTCTGCTGGGAGCTGAGGGAATCTTGTTGAGTGCCATCAGGTAATCTGAGCCCACCCCAGCTGCAGGACTTCAGTTTGAATTGCATAAGTTTCTACTTAAGCGTGCACTCCAAGTTTCAAGTTTTCAACTTGTGTTCAAGGTGATAGGAAACAAGGGTGGACTTAGGGGGAGAATTTTAGTACTGCGGGAAAGGAAAAACGGCAACATTCATATCTGCAAAAGGTGTTCCTGTCTTTTTCTTTCACTTAACCTAAACTTTCCAAAATCAAGAGGAAAATGCAGTCTATCCTCCCCTCTCCCACTCTCACCTCCCTCCCATTGCAGGCCTAAAAGTATGAAACCTTAAATTTGCTACATGGCATTCTTTAGTTATGTGGTAAGGATTCATAGAAGGTATTAGTTTTGTCCATGACTATGAGAAGCATACCCTGAACTTTCTTGGGGAGCATTTGGTGAATTTTAGAGTTTATAGACTGGTGATTTTTAGAGTTTATAGTTTGGCGATTTTTAGAGTTGTCTAAAGTGTAGACCATTCCCGCAAAGAACTGAACATTGTCCTGTGCCAGGGATAGGCTGGGAACAGGGAAACTAATGAGGCGACTATTGGCAACATCCAAGCAAGACAGAATGAAACCAGCACAGGGCCCAGGAAGGAAAGTATTTCCGCCTCGTATCGAGAGTCTTATCTCTTCCAGAGAACAGACACTCCTGAGTAGATGGAGTCCCTTCCACAGTCTTCAACTTCCAAGTTGGCAAGTTATGAAATGACTTTTGCCAAGAGGAAAGAACATATCAGGTAGGGGGAAACCTAAGGCCCTTTGGTAGAGGAGGGGTACATTTTAGAATGGCTGCTCTGATCTAGAGTCTACATCAGAGAATAGAACTTATCTCAGAGACAGGCCAGGTAAGGGAGAGCATCTCTGGGGAGCTCATTAAGGGCGTCAGACCTACCAGGGAGGAAACAGGGCAGAAAGGGGTAGTCTGGCAGGAAAGACCAGGCAGGCTGTCCTATAAAGATGAGTTTTGCTACAGCCCTCGCCGTAGTCCAGCTTCTTCATGTTAAAATGTGACAGCGGGAGAAGGCAAGAGACCTAAAGCTGTGTGACTGTTGTCTGAACCAGGGTGAGAACTCAGACCTCCTGAATAGCAGTCTAATGCCCTTCAGGCAGGGAAGGGGCATCTGAGCTGACCCACAGGAAATATATTACAAAAGAGGGAAGAATGAGGGCTTTTCAATGGAAATCAGTGCCTATTGCCTAAGTAACAATAGCAGCAATGGTTGCACCTTGCAAGTGTAAGTGCTGATAGGAGGGCCAAGATGTCCAAATCTTTTAGCCTCTATTCTTAGGAGAACTGTCCAGGCCCCCACTGCCCACACCAGATGGACTTTTGACCATGTTGCTTTGACCTCACAGTGCACCCACCTGACAAAAATGCCTCAGCTACTGGGGAAAGGATCCCAGGTCACCTGAGCAAGAAGTACAAAGTCTCTGGAACTCTGTTGATAATATTAAATGTTAAAGGAGAAGTCGAGGACATGTATGAAGTAGTCACAAGTGTCTTAGGTATGTGCTGTCATTGCCAGTTTTCAGGTAAGCAGATTCCGTAATGATGTTGCCCGGCCTGCCAGACACCCCAGGACTCCCTGCGTGTGCATCCTGTTCCCTGAGGAATTGCTCTACAGCAATAACCTCAGTCAGGCAGAACTGCCAAGGTTCTGTTGCTCTTGTGGTGGCCACTGGGCTGTGGAAAGGACTCGACCTGCTCAGGAGCGCTTGTTCTCTGGAAGAGATAAGACTCTCTATGAGAGGCGGAAATGCTTCCCTCCCAGAGCCACTGTCTGTCTTGCTTGGATGTTGCCAACAGTCTCCACACTAGTTTTCCTGCCCTCAGCCTCTGCCTGGCCCAGGACCACACTCAGCTGTGTGCTGTCTTTCCATGGCATGGCCCGAGTCTCTGACTCTGCAGCGTCACTGTGTTCAGTGCAAGATCTCAAAGATCAGTTTCCCTCGTCAGGTTCTGTGTAGCCGCACAGGAGCTGACTGGCATGAAAACCATGAAAGGGGGTCCCTCGCAGAGCTGTTGCTTTTACAGACTGGGAGAGAAAGAGCGTGGGCGCTCACTTACTACGCAGCTCAGGAACAGCAGTCTGAGAGGCCTGCAGAAAGCCAGGCCGTAGGAGAGCAGCCGGGCTGTCTGCATTCAGCCCATGTCTCTGCCCCATGTTCCCTGTTAACCTGCTCTACCCAACCCTTTCCCCCACACCCTCATCTGTACCCTTCCCTCCATCTGAAGTGCTCTCCACCATTTACATGCCCAAAGTCTACGACTTTCTTGCTAGGACAACTTAGAAGGCTCTTTTTCTTGACAGATCCTCTCCCATCTCTCCCACCCCAAGCCAGGGGCCAGGCCCACTCTCCTGACCCCTGCATGACCTCACTCTTGCCTTTCTCACGTGATGCCTTCTCTCTCCAGCTGGTCTACAAGGTGAATAAATGTGTGTCTCATGGATCTTTGTCCAAATGACCTAATACAGTGAACTATGCCTAAATGCACCGAACCGTATTTAAGAGGCATGAAAATATTTGTAAACTAAATGAATTAATTGAGGATTGATGCAGTGTAGCTGAAAATCGTGAGGAGAAGGGAAAAAACAGCATGAGCTTTTGCGAGATGGGGAAGTTTTCCTGTGGAGTGGGGAGCTCAGGAGGGAGGTATTTGGTCAGACAAAAGGATAAGAAAGCATATTCTAGGGTGAAAGAGGCAAAGAGGGGCTGAAATAGAAGCTACAGGATGTGGGTGGGCAGTGACCTATAAGGGCTCTAACCCAGCACGGAAAGGGCAGCTTGGGGAGGGCAGCCAGAAGGTTCTCTTCACTTGGTACTTAGCATTGGCCTCTTTGGGTCAAGGCATAGCAATGGTCAGATGAATTGCTCAGATCGGACAGCAAAATGAAGAAGGAGGAGTCAGCGGCTGGGTGTCCAGTCTTTGGTCTGGTTTTCCACTAGTGGAAGCTGCTTTAAAATGCTTATACAATAAACCTTTGTATTCCAAAGCCAGCACTAGTATTTACTGATATGTTCTCACTGGCACAGTTGTTAATGAAATCCTCAGGATCTCCACAGCCCTAAAGGCAATGTGTTTTTCCAAAGAAATGTATATAGCTATAAAATATTCAGAGATGAAATATTGAAGAGGCTTTCTAATGCCTACTAGAAATGGAATTGAAATACATATCCTACCAAATGAATTTATTTCTACTATTAAAATTCCTGATTTACCAACTACTTAAAAGTCAACTTTAAGTAAACAAAATAGGCATGTGTTTCCCTCCAAGGGGAGTATTTTAATAAGGGTAGAGACGGTTGACACACATTCATTTCTGCATCTCTCCTTACTGCCCCATTAAACCAGAAATTGTCCTTTGGCAATAGTGACCTTGTCTATGTGTCCAAGACCAGATAATTAACTGGAAGGGGGCCAATTGCAGAAGTGCTTTTACTGTCGTATTTAATACCAGCCTTGTAGATCCAATACAGATATACACATTAGAGACTTTAAATCCCCTCCCTGGAGAGAAAGACTGTACACAAAGCAGTAGATTACATCTCCTGAAAATAGATTGAGCAGTTTCTCCCCAGAACCCATATCTCTACCCACAGAGATAACCTCAGCACTAGCCCACTGGCCCATATCGATTCTGACAATAAAGTTCACTGTAGTGCGCTACCACCATAGTAAGCGAATGGTTTAGTGGGATACATAACTGTGCTGAATATATTGAAAAACAATTAGCTTCCTGAGAGTTAGTACCTGATATTCCATTTCAAAATGCTGAATGTTCTCAGATATAATCATGAGAATTCATTGGACCCAACAGTAGTTTTATAAGCAATATTTTGACAGGGGGTGGTTTGTTTTGAAGCTGGGAGCACTGAAAATGTTAAATGATGGATGGGGCAGATAAACCAACTATCAAGTGATTCATTTTTTTTTTCCCTTGGGCTTATTTTAAATTTTATTCCTGCTTATTTT
Organism: Arctocebus calabarensis; assembly: GCA_963573935.1. Classification (NCBI taxonomy): domain Eukaryota; kingdom Metazoa; phylum Chordata; class Mammalia; order Primates; family Lorisidae; genus Arctocebus; species Arctocebus calabarensis. Next base: position 11,977 of record CAUYON010052843.1, read on the forward strand.
TCTTTTTTGCTATAGCTTGTTGTCATTTAAAGTCTCACTTCTCATAGCTATTGAGGTGATTATTTTCCTTTGGGCATGAATTCTTTGTGAATTAATATCTTTTCATTTTCTTCCCAGGCTTCTTTACTCTCATCATTAGCACCCCTGTTCATTTGGTTTTCTCCACTCACTCTTTATAGACCCTTGCCATTGTTAGATACCAGAGCCCATCAATTTCCTCTTTAGAAAGGGTTCTTAAAAACCACAGCCATCAATCACCCTAATTCTAACCCAAATCTATTAGAATCCTGAAAGGATAAAGTGGGGAGGAATGTCTGAGATTTTTGTCCAGGGTCTCACATGGACAGTTCCAGCATGGAAACTGCCTCCCATCTGGGCTTCGGTCTGTCCCCCAGGCTGACTGTACAGGCTGACATCATGCTGGGACTGTTGCAGCAGCTAGTCAGCAGCTCACCCTGCTCCAGGGCCCTGGCCCTCCTAAGACTTCCCTCCATTCTGTCCTTGGATTCATCTTTTCATCATGGTCACTTTCTTTCTTACTAGCTGAAAGCCCATGGCTTTCAAACTTTCAGCTTTTCACTGAGGGCTTCTCATCATTCAATTCCACTCAATGATGCTAAGGTACACTCTTTATTCTAGCCAACCTTCTCTTGGTCCCTCAACATACCATGGTCATTGCTGGCTCCAGCACTTTGCTCATGTTGTTACTGCCATGTAAATGCCTATAGAGACCCACCTGAATGTTTGTGTTTGTCATTACAGTTCTAGACTGTGCTGATCTCCCAGCCCAGGATGGTTTATTCTCATCCACCCCGCAGGATCTGCCTATTTACCACATGCACAGTGCTAAACATGCACAGCCTTAGGCCTGGCCACACAGCGGAGAGCCTAGCACAGGCATTAAAATTTGTACCTAAATAATTCTGATGCTGGACAGGATGTAATAAAGATGAGCTTAAAAAAAAGAGAAAGAGAGAGAGAAGTAGGTCAAGTTGGGCCTGTGTTAGTTTGGGCCTACCTCTGTGTCCAGAGAGAGTGTGTGGTGTAGTGGTTAAGAACTAAGATTCTGAAACCAGAGGATCTGTTGCTGGTAACTAACTATGTAACCTTAGGCAGTCACTTAACCTCCACAAAGGTGGAGATCACAAAAGTACCTGCCTCCCAGAGTTGCTGTGAGGACTGCATGAGTTAACATTAAAGTGCTTAAGGAAGGGCCTGCCACACAGGGTAAATGTTCACTGATGCCTTCTTTACCTGACTGTAAGTTTCTAAAGGGCAGTGGTCACAATGTTACTATCTGCTAAACATGTGATGGGTGCTGGGATGGGTGCTGGGCTGCTGTCTGGCTTCTGCCGCACCTTTGATTCAGTATTAGAACAGTGAGAAGCCTCCATGCCTCCCCCAGACCTTCCTATCTCACATAGCTTACTTTACAAGAAGAGTATTCCAAAATGAATGGCTGAAGATAGCTCCTGGAGACCACCCCAGGTTGGCTGATTGACTAAGAGGACTCACAGCATTCGGCATGGCCATAAATTATTACAGCAATTTGACAAGGAACAAAACCAACAAAGAGAAAAGGCAGATGGTACCAAGTCCAGAGGATACCAGGCACAGGCTCCCAAGAGCAGTCTCCCAGTGGAGTGACACAGGATGCATTTACTTTCCCCAAGCAGGAAAGCTTGCTGGACTCCATGACCCAAATGCATTCCTGTCACATGAGAAAATAAAGGTTAAGCATAAGAGACCCCTCCCTGGCGATCTCTCGTGCCCTGCTCTGTCCATGTTGTGCACTCTTACCATCCACTCCCATCCTTCCTGCCCAGACAGCCACCAAGAAGAGCCTGCGTGCTCAGATGTCAGTGGATCTCACCATTTATGCCACCTCTGCCAATCCCTGTTTCCTGCCACTGCATTCACACCCTGCTTTGAAACCCAGAGGGACACGCGATGGCCTGACGGGCCTGGTACGTGCTCTGTCTCTGCCGGGTTTCCTTTCCTTCCTGTTCAGAGTTCCAAGGCATCCACAGATTCCTTCTCCCAACATCTGTGCCCTTGAACTCAGGTTCTGCACCAGGTTGCTTAGGTTCAAAATCTCAGCTCAGCTGTTCCTAGCTGTTTAAGCGCAGACTAAAAACTGTTTCTCAGTTTTCTCATCTGTAAAATAGGGATGATAATAATACCTCCTGGGATGGTTGTGGGATTAAAGGAAATAACAGATTCTATTGATTCTAAGATGCACTCCTTACACACATATATACAAACGCGCACACACACATACATTTTATTGAGCATTTATGAGTCAGAATTTGACAGTTGATGTCAGAAGTTAACTGCCAGCTTTTTCTTTCTTGGTGGCACGTTCAATGATGCATCTTAAAATTGATCACATCTTAGATTATACAAAATACTGTAAGAAGTATGGAGCACTTAATACAATGCCTGGCAGGAATAAATGTTCAGGAAGATTGGTTGTTATTGCTGGTAACAAGGTCTTTATTATCACCAACAAAAAAGTTCAGCTAACATTTAGTGTTTTCTGTTTGGGTATCTAATTCTTAAAACCCACAAGGCAAAGATTTTCATCCCCATTCTATAGATGAGAAACTGAGACTCAAGAAGTTTAGGCAACTCGTCTCCACCCACAGGATGAGGTAAAGGCAGGCCTGAGGGTCTGGCCAAGAGTCTAAGCCACCTGTCATGGGCCAGAGTTAGGCAGCTGCCCGTTTTTATATGATCTGTGAACTATGAGTGATTTTTATGTTTTTAAACACTTGGGGGAAAAAATCAAAAGATTAATATTTTATCACTCAAAAATTTAATATTCAGCATCCATAAATGAAGTTTTTAGGACACAACTTTGCTCATTTGTTCAGCAAGAGCCTGTGGTGGCTTTTACTCTACAGTGACAAAAACCACGTGGCCCAAAACACCTAAAATATTTGCCATTTGGCCATTTTCTGAAAAAGTTTGTTGATTTCTAGTCTAGTCCTTAGCACTCTGACTTGCACCCTTTTGGGGAAAGGGAATGTCTTGTTCATCTTTTTATCTTCCACTCTTGGTAGGCACTCAATAAGTGTTTGCTAAATTGACTTTCTATAATGGCCACTAAGTCTGAAAAGTAAATCTCAAGCCATGCTGGTTACCATGGCACCAGATAAACATCAATATAAAATGCTCGTCAGCTCAGGGAGAGGAAAACCAGTTATAGAGGCTCTCCAAGACACTTTTTCAAATAAGTTCATATTTGTGTTGTAGCGTCTCTTAGAGAGTAAATAAAATAAAGTGATTCGTGAAGAAGAAGACCATGTTGCCAGGAGCAAGTGAATGGATAAATAAATCTCAGGTAGGAGATGTTTTCAGGAAATTGAACACTTAACAGTTCCCTGCTTGTCAGCCCCTAGAAGGCCTGCTGTGTCAGGGTAGGACCAGACACAGGTGGCAGTGGGGCTCAGCCGTCTTCCTAAGCAAGGCTGCAGAGAAGTGAGTTGTGATGTCCTAGCTTTGAAAACTCTATTGGTTTCAAGAGATCAATTTATTTTATTGAAACCAAACCACGATCGATGTTTTCTCCGCATTAAATGTTTACAAGGTAGGCGAGCGTAAACATACTCAAGGTCACTGTGGGGACTTGCTCAATTTGGAGTTTGAGCCATCCCTGGGCACATGGACCCACAGGCAGGTGAGAGGAGCTCCTGCCACTGTGCTGAAGGGCAGGAGCTGCCCCTACCACCTGGCAGCGGCTCTGGGGGCTGTGGGTGTTTGTAGCTGCTGCAACCTGAGACCAGCATGGATGGCTGTTGCACGCATTCCTAAGGCTCTGTCTGGAGCTTAGGGCTCCCGTGGGAGGAAACCTTGCTTTTCAAACCTGTGTGGAGAGAGCATACAAAGTCAGAAACAAGACTGAGCCCTCGGAAGGCACATGTGCCCCTGTTCCACCAGTGAGACTTGAAGTTCCTCAAAGACCCACACTCAGGGTTCTCCAGAATTTATTTAAAGCATTTTAATTGTATTGTTAAAAATAATTTCCCTTGACGTCATTTCCCACAAAAGCATCATTTTTAAAAGATTTTTTTGTCTTCCTAGCTATGGCTAATGTAAACCTTTTAGTTTTATAAAGAAAATCGATGGAAAAAATAAGTTTAAGAGAAAAGAAATTCACAATCAAACATTTTTAAAATTGAGAAAGTATATATTCAGTAAAGTGAAGTTTTTGGTAATGTCTATTATAGCCCATTTTCTAACAGGTATCCTTATAAAATTAGCTCTATTTTCTTAAAATTTACATCTTTCTCATAAAAAAATTGCAATGCTTAATAAATGCTAATTGTGGTTACATTAAGGACTGAGTTTGTATTTTTGGTTTGTTTTTTTTTTTCTCTTGAATATGAAGATGTACATAAGGGAAATTTTCTTCAGAAAAAAATCATGCTTAAGATTTGTTGAGACTGAGCTGAATGAGTCCTAGAATCCCAGCACTTGAGGAGGCCAAGGTTAGAGGATCCCTTGAGAACAGGGCCTCAAGACTTGGCACTCAGCCTGGGCAACATAACAAATTTACCAGGCGTGATGGCCAGCTGCTATAGTCTCAGCTACTCAGAAGGCTGAGACAGGAAGGTCCCCTGAGCCCAGCAGTTTGAGTTCACAGTAAGCTATGATTATACCACTGTACTTCAGCCCAGTCAAAAAAAGAAAGAAAGAAATGAAGAGAAAAAAAGAAAAAAGAAGAAGAGATCTATTGAAAAGCTTCTAATATGGAAGCCACATTTCAGACCCACATACATGTGTGCTCACACATTTTAAGCATGAAGCACTTTCATAGGTTTATACCATTATTTCTAATAAGTTACCTATGAACTTACAGAAAACTTATGTGGATATGGATATTGCCTGGGTTGGAGAAAAATTACAGTGAGGTAATGATGTTTAGAATGCCAGGGCTACAGTCTTTTTTGTGTAACCATTTTATTGTTTGAATGTTCAGATTTAATTAGGGGCCCTGGATGATGGGGCACAAGAATTCACACAGTCTTTACCCTCTGACCCATTCCCTTCTGAAATGTCCCCATGTCTTTAGAAGAAATGCTTGAAAGAGACTGGAGGAATTATCAGCTAGGCTAAATTATTCATGGGAATATTAAGAAGGAAGAAAGCATTTTAGTTAAAAAAAAAATGTAAACCTCACACCCTAGTGACAGTTAGAATTAGGTTAAAAATAGAGCCATCTCTGGGAAAGACCATAGAATTTTAATTAGCTCATCACTGAGCAATTCTGGTGTGTCATCAGGTTCTTCTGTGCCATATATATATTTTTTTCATAGGTTTGAGTAAAAATAGGAACTGGTGTGCAGCCTAAACAAGCTGCATGTGGAACACGGTTTCCAAACAACATAGATGTTGGAAATAGGACGTAGCTGCCGGGCCGGTTCAGGCTTTCCTCTCCCGCTTGGCATCTGTGCTAATCCTTGTTCTTTCTCCCTTCGTATTATTTTTGTCCTCCACCCCTTTCACTGCTAATCATTCCCTATTCTGTTGGAATCCTTTTGCATAACTTATTACTTTGGAGGATTTGTTTTAATTTCTCTGAAATCTTACAGATTAAATTGCCCATCCTTGACTTTTTTCAACTTGTAATCACTCTGACCCACTTTCTGTTGAAATTTGGCCAGTTCAACAGAGAAGAAATCTCTTTTTAAAGCAATACTTGTGAATCTTTTGGGGTCAGAGGCCCTTCTAGAATTTGATGAAAGCTGTGGGTCTGTTCCCCTCGGGGAAAAATGTACATTTCTTACACACACATGTGCACATCATGTACACACACAAAAAAATTTTCACATAAAATTCCAAAAAACTCACGATATCCCCAAGACACTTCCATGCATCCCTGGTTGAAAGTATATAGCTAAGGAGGAGGCTGAGTTGAGCATGAGTGAGCGCCTTGGGGGCCTTGACTCCTGCCATTGCCAACTGGGGACCATGTGGGAAACACACGGGAGGGGCCAGAGAGGAGGGCACATTTCCAAGATGTAGACGCTGTCAAGTCCTTGTCATTTGGAACCAAGGATTCAATAAACTTTCTGTTTCCAGAAAATGCCTTTTGCGAAAGAATAGAAAGTGAGTACTTTGACTTCCCAGACCAAGGGAAGTCACTTTACCCTCTGCCTCAGTTATCTTTTTTTTTTCCTGAGATAGAATCTCAAGCTGCCACCCTGGGTAGAGTGTCATGGCATCATAGCTTATAACAACCTCAAACTCTTGGGCTTAAGTGATTCTCTTGCCTCAACCTCCCAAGTAGCTGGGACTACAGGCAGCCACCACAACGCCTGGCTATTTTTTGGTTGTAGCTGTCATTGTTGTTTGGCAAGCCCAGGCTGGATTCTAACCTGCCAGCTCCGGTGTATGTGGCTGGCGCCCTAGCTGCTGAGCTATAGGCACTGAGCCTGCCTCAGTCACCCTGACCTCACTGAAGATCAGGTGAAAGGCAAAGGCCCTCCCAGTCCACTGGTGAAGATACAAAGCCCCAATGTTTCCTGGTGAGGCTGAGGCAGCAAAGCAGGACTTGGCATTCAACAAAATGTGATACAACCCTGTGAGGACAATGCAGATTCTAGTGCCTGCATTTTTCCTTGTTCTAAGAGGAAGAAAAGATGGTTAAACCTTTGCGTCTCAGTCATTGGGTGCACTGGTGGGAGACAGGATGGCATCTTATCCCCTTTCCATTTCATATGACTAATTTTTACATGCTAACAAATGTAGTTCTTCAATGTAGGAGCCACTGGAGAACCTCACCTAGGAGTTACTCCAAGCCCTTCTACTGCCACTACTAGCTGTGTGACTTTGGACAACCTAACTTACCTCTTTTAGCCTTAGTTTCCTCAACTTTGAGATGGAAACTGAGTGTATTTTTCTTGGGATTGTTATGAGGCCATGTAGTGGATGTCTGGCTCCATCTCTCCACTTTCTGAGACCCAGATGCTCTCGGTCCTGGCCCAGGCACTGTATGCCTGCCCCAAATTGGGGTGGGAGGTGCTGTTAAGGAGTAGGATAACTGCAAAGACACGTGCAGCACAGTGGAGGTCTGGGGTGTGGGGAGGACCGTACAGTAGATGCCAAAGCACCCAGCTCACTAATGCCCAAGATGATGGTGTATGGAAATAGACATTTCTATTAAGCAGTGAAAAAAAGAAATAGATCTTTCCAATGATGACCAAAGGGCAAGGCTTTGAATATCCAACCAACTTTACCAATCTGAGTCTTCAGTCTGCCTTAAAACTTTGATTTCTGGACTGTTTTGGAAATGTGCTTTGACTTTTTAAAGACCATAAGATTGATGTTCTTGCTACTAACACAGTTGTGACCTCAGGGAAGCAGAAAGGTCCAAGGAATAGAGTGTTTCCTTTGAGATACACATGTACTTTCTTCTAAAGGTTTGCTAGTGGGTGTGTGGTGGAGGCAAAAGGCGCCTCCTCAGGAGTTGGTTGGGCTCCTGGAATGACCGAATCCCACATTTGCATGTAAGCAAATTACTGTTCATCTGCTGACTGCCCATGACTTGGTGCTAATCCCCCTTGCCCTTTCCTTCTGATTTTGGGGAGGTGAGTTGGGTAATACTGACAAATCTCAAGGAAGTTTTAATTTTAAGTAGAGGATGGGGTGGGGGACAGAGGCCACTTGCTAAACTAAGTCTTCCTTACTGTCACTAAAATCCCTTGTGTCTAAGGTCGTGGCAGTGTCTGCTGGGGAGAAGATGGGGAGGAGAATTATTAAGCTCTGTGCTATAGTAGCTCTCTGACACTGATATTTGGGGCTGGTGTTTTGCATACAGGCAAGGACTGAGCAAGTTTTGTGAACTTCAGCAATTTTATAGATTGTACAGAAGTATTTTCCACATGAGATATCTTGAGTAGCAAAAAACTCAGGAAAAGTTAGTTTGCATACATTACTGGTGGTAATAACAGTAATTTGTTCAGTCAGGAACGATAATAGACACTGAGCACTTATTAAGCCATCTGCCTCCCAACACTGTGAGTTAGATATTCAACAGCCCTTAACAGCAGGGAATGCCCCGCTCACAGGTGGTCCAAGGCCACACAGCCCTGACGTGGTGGAGTCATGCCTCACTGCCGTCTTTTTCTAACTCAGATGCCCAAGGTCTTTCCACCATTTCTCCAGCTGTTGCCAGATGTTGCCAGCACTCTGATACATGTATCATAACTGTGATGAGTTAAGGCAGCCAGAGAGAAATTAAGTGAATATAAGAATAGGAAACCAACACTCTTCCATTCAATTAATGTGATGTTTGGAAAATAAAGTTTTCTGGTTTCCCATTTCCTTCTGCCTCTGATTTTCCCAGTAGACTTAAGTATAAGGATGCTTGCATTATGGACATGGTGTTATTTAAAATATTTTTTTAAATACTTTTACAATTTTAGGAAGGAAAAATTGAACACATGACGCAACCATGGACTATGGTCACAATAAAAAAGAATATTTTTTGAATGGGGTTATCCTGGAAAATCCAAGATAAATAGTTTCGATAGTTATAGGTCTACATTGTGTTCTTTAGGGTTAAATTCTGTGCCAGAAGCCCTAGTACACAGAGAATGTGTGCTACTCAAGGGCACATGCCCCAGCACCTAAGCAGGACCAGGCACATGATGGGTTCGGCAGCACTTAGCAACTGATTGGACCAGAGCTAAAGCCAGTGTGTCTGGGGAACTCCTGTCCTGTTGTCAAAGCAGTGCGCCAAGACAGCTTCATGGTGGGCCTTCCTGCACATTCCCAAATAAGAACAAGGAAACAGCGGTCACGTCCGTCTGGAGCTGGGCTTCATTCTCTCCGTAGTGGCCCCTGGGGTCCCTGGGGCTTGGGTTGCTCTGGGAGCCCCTACACTTTTTTGCTCCCCCTACCAAATCCCTTCTCCACATCATAGCCATGGCCACTTTTCAAAACCCAGCCCCCTGGTGTCATTCTTCTGCTTCCTGTCCTCTCAGGGACTACAACTTTCCTTGGGCCAGCTTCTAAGTCTCCGCATACACATCCCAGACCATGGGCAATGCCAACTCCTGTCCTGCACTCTCTGTGGTCCGCTTCTCCCTGCAAGAAAGGGCAGGTGGGTGCCTCCCTGCTCCCATGCCGCTGCCTCCATGGGAGGGAATTCTTCCTCTAGCTGCCCGCTGCACAAAGGACACCTCACACTGACCGTTGACACCCTCCTGACATCCTCCTTCCCTTCAGTGTCAATTTAGATGCCTCCTGTGTGACCCCTCATGTGGTCTGAGCAGGGAACATGGGCCAGGTGTGACCTCATTTTTTCATTTAAAGGAAGTAATGAATTTTTTAAAAGAGGAAACACATATAAATATCCCTTATCCTAAGAGTTGGAAAGCTTGGATTCTGGTCCTAAAGTTAGGGCTTTATTAGTGTGTGACTCTGGGTAATTTACTGTAACATATAAAGTGGGAATTATGGTTATTCTGCCTTCCCTAGTCACTATGGGAATCAGATTCTCTTGTCTGCATGGAGAGGTTTCTACATATTGTGAAACCCTGTACAAGTGTTTGCTGATTCTGTTAGAGCACTTGGTGTTCTTTTCCAAGCAAGACAGGATTGCATGTTTGTGTGAAGATTGGATATGAGCTTTCCTTTCTATTTGTCTCTTACCTTTATCCCATCACAAAGCCCCTCATGAAAGTGCCCCACGAGGGCAGGACGGCAAAGAGATACACAGATGTCAGAGCATGCCAGGGTCCTAACACGGGCAAGGCTGGATAAGGTCAGCACCTGTTTGGGCTACCCACTAGACCAGAATGTCCTTCATGCCCTTTGCAGTACCTAGAGGTGGTAATGCCTGTGGGATCAGCCAGTTCTTGGCCCTTCCCCACGTCCTGTCTCCGCTCCAAAAGTAGAGAACGTGCCCCTGAGAGCACCAGGCAGTGGGCAGGGCACTGGAGAGACCGTCCTGTGGAGGACCGAGCAGAGGCCAGGGTGAGTGGCTCCCGCCACTGCCCCAGGAGAGCTCCCTTTTTTCTCCCTGAGGAAGGTGGTGTCCAGAGCAAGGAAGGACCAGGTTGGGGAGTTGTGCACTTCCCCTTCGTGAGTGGTGGTGTCCTCTAGACAGTCACTGGCAGACCCCTCAGAGCTGAGGCTGCCAATGCCCACACTGCGCCAGGGCTCACTGTGGGCCTCTGCTGTCCTATCAAGGTGAGGCAGCTGGGCTATGTGCAGGACTGAGCCATGAGCCATGTTCCTGCCTGTTTCTTTCCTGTCCCGGTCCCTTCCTCTTCCCTCCCCGCCCCTCCTCAGCCTATGTTGAGGAGGAAGGCTGAACACCCTCCTATGTCCTGTTTTGGCTGGAGTCCTGGCCTCTGGGACACAGCCACACAGGCCACTGCCAACTGTCTGGCCTGATGCTGTGTGGACCACGCTGCCCAAGTCTGTCCACACTGCTGTGTGAAGTGAGGACGGGCGAGCCAGGGCTACAGGAAGAAGACACTGACCGGGAGGGGAGTGCCTTCTGCTTGTGTGTTCAGTTTTGTTTTGAAATGACAAGAATATAAGTCACAAAAAGCATGCCACTGCCTGGGCATGCCCTGTCTTACATCTCAGGTAAGTGCAGAACCCGTTTCTGATGCTCATGGGCTACGAGAGAGTCCTGGCAGCACAACTAAGGAGTTGCAGGTACATGCTGTTAGGCAGCAGTGTCACCTGCCATAGGCACAAGGGCGGGGCTGCTTGGGCTGGCCATGGTGGGCATAGGCCTGGCTGGACTGCCAGTGTCTGAGGAAGCAGGGTGCTCACGCAGGACAGGATGCCGCGGCCACTGAGCATTGAGCAAGGCAGATGGGGATGCGTGCGGATCAGAACGCACTTCTTGGCTGTTGAGCAGTCTGGAGTTGAGAGGCTGTTCAGTGGCTGAGCCTGTTTAACATTTCATCCACACTTGTGTGGAAACAGGAGGCAGCAGCAGAAGCTGGTACAGGACTCTCCACCCCATTCCCTTTGTCCTAGAAATCTTAATTGATGGTCCTTCATGTCTGCATCAAATTCAGGTTTCCTCTCCTGGGTCCTGGGGTCTGTGACCTCTGGAACCTGCAGCCTTCCTCCTGGTGGGGAGAGCTGGGGACTCCTGTCTCCCGCTCTTTGCTCTGAGCAACAAAGAGACAAGATTTGTAGACGTGGACTGACTCGGGCTTCCGCTAGGCCACAGGGCTATAGTCCAGTGAACCTTCCCGAAAAAGTGGAATGGGGGCTTCACCATGCTCATTAATCCTGATCCCCTGGAGCCCAGGTCCATATAGAAACCCCAGAAAAATTTGCTTCTCTAAGAACTGTTTGGCCCAGGAAAAGGGTTTCTCGGTAGTGCTTCGATTCCTGTCAAAATTTCATACTAAATTTTATTGATTTCAGTGTACTTTAAGCTGGTATCACTAGAGGACCTCGCAGAGGCTTTGATTTGCTGATAAGCATGTGAACATCCACATGTATGGGATGGTCCTGACGCATTTCCTCCATCTCCAGGGCCCTCCTGTGGAGCTCTGGCAGGAGCAGTAGCCCACACTGCACCATGTGTGGCCTCGGAGTATTTTCTGTGTCTGATTGTAATTCCCCAGGGGAGGGACTGTGTCTTTATCTTCCTAGTTATTAGCATGGAATTGGTACGTATTTCACACATTATAAATGTTTATGGCACAAATGCTTTTGTGATCTATTGAATGGCCTATGTTTCTTCTTGCCCCAACAATGTAATTCAACAACAACAACAAGAATTATTGGATACTAATTCTATTGATTAGTTTTTCTTGGTTCACATAGGGCTTGCAGTTGTCAAAACTGTGCTTTTTCCTTTTTTTTTCTTTCTCTCTTTTTTTCTTTATGACTATACTTTCAAGTCTGGTTTCCAATGGAGTGAGGGGAGACACATGGGTCTGGCCCTTGCCCACCATGAAAGTGGGGACAGAAGTCTGGAGACCTGAACCCCAGAGCTTTGGGAACCAGGGGCAGGCAGGGGGTCAGCATCCTCTCGGGACCCCAGCTGGGTACCCCTCTCTCACTATATCACCCTGGTTCTTACCTGGCCATATGATGCTGCTTGAGGTGGCCGAGTCCTGATGGACAGCTCTTGAGGGAGGACAGGATGTGGGACGAATAGTCGTTGCCTCAGATGGAAGCAGCCCAGCTGTGCTACAGAGTAATGTAGGAGTCTTCAAGCTCCTTACAAGGGCAGAGCTTAGGATCCTAGCAGCCTCACTCTTAAAGCACCTTTTTCCCTGTTTTGGAGGTAGAGAGGCATTCTGGAGGGTACGTTCTGCTTGTTGCCACTGTAAGGCTCCTTTGGGAGGGAAGCCCTGATCTAAGTCACAGCTGGTTGGCTCTTTATGTCATTTGAGCAATTTCACTTGGGGTGAAGCATAAAGTGGAGGCTATACATAGAAAAATATGTAAACTATGGGAATGTAAAATGCGGGACACTTGCTGTGGCCTGGATATAGTAGTCTCCTGTCTTCTCCAGCTCCTCTGTGGCTGCAGCTGTCTCGCTCAAGCCTCTTCCCAGCCTCAGCATCTACTGGTCCCACTGCCCCTGCCCCACCCCAGCATCCTTGCTCGAGGGAGAACTTTGTGATACTGACAGGTCTCTGTCAAAGGAGCCCACCTGTGTGGGGGATGTCTCTATATCTCTATGTAGGTATCTCTATATACCTACACCTCTGCAGGATCCCTTAGGAGCTCAGCCCAGCTCATGGACCTGTTTGTTCCGTAAGTAACTAGGATGTAGCTGGAGCTTGGATGAGGAATTAACATAGGAATAAGTGAACAGAAATATAGAGATGTGTGCAGTAAGGTTGTCAAGGTTGACTTTTGCACATGCAAAGGTCTTGAAACACCTCCCTATTATTGAGCCATTGCTTAAAATCTGACGATGAGAATGCCATCCTCTATTTTAAGCCACAAGGAGATGTGACCCCCTGAGAATGTTGCTGCAGTAAGCGCTGTGAATCACTTCCACCTCTTGGTGCCTGAGCTTGTCTGCTCCTTAGGAGCATGAGGAGCCTGGGGGGTAGGGCCGGCACAGAGGGGCAGCAGAGCTCCCAAAGGCAAATACTTCCCTTTTTGGGAGGGGAGAAGGATGATTTTTTTGGAGGGAGTGAGTAGATAACATAAAATTTACCATTTTAACTATTTTTAATTGTACAGTTCAGTGGCATAAAGTACATTCTCATTGTTCTGTAACTGTCACCACCATTCCTCTCTAGAACTCTTCATCTTCCTAAAGTGAAACTCTGTCCCCACTAACCACTAACTCCCCATCCCCTCTCCCTCAGCCTCTGGCTGCCACCAATGTGCTTTCTATTTCTGTGAATTTACCTATTCTAGGAACCTCACGTAAGTGGAGTCGTATTTGTGACTGGTTTATTTGCTTTAGGATCGTGTCCTCCAGTTTCATCCATGTTGTAGCATGTGTCAGAATTGCTTTGCTTTTTAAAGATGAATAATATTCCATTGTATACATTACCACATTTTGTTTATCCATTTGTCTATTGAGGATACTAGGGTTCTTCCCCTTTCAGGCTATTGTAAGTAATGCTGCTATTATGATTATGGAGGTATACAAATGTCTTTTCATGTTCCTGTTTTCACCTCTTGGAGTATATGCCCCAAAAGTGGGATTGGTGGATCATTTGGTAATTCCACATTTAACTTTTTGAGGAAGCACCATACAGTTTTCCACAATTGGCTACACCATTTTACATTCCTATGAGCAGTATATAAGGGTTCCAATTCTCCACATTCTTGACAACACTTATAGTTTTCTGTTTTTTAAATAACATCCTAATGGATGCAAAGAGGTACCTCGCTGTGCATTTGACTTGCATTTCCCTGATGACTAGTGATATTGATGCTATTTGTATATTTTCCTGATGACTAGTGATGTTTATGCTATTTGTATATCTTCTTTGGTTTCCAGTTCAAGTTTGCACTCAAGATACTTACTCAGATGGACACTTACATGTGTGGCCCGAGAAGAGCTACTCGATGATGAAGGATAAATGAGACAGCACCAGCCAGCATAGCTTTACAGTGTCTGTGGTCTGCCTGAGAGCCATGAATTTCCAGTGAAGTGCTCATTGTAGTAGCATCCCCAAATGAAATGAGTGTTAACTGATGTGTTCCTCTTTCCCTTCTCAGTGCTTATCCTTTTCTCAATTGAAATGATCTGTGCTTCTGGAAGTGGCCTAGTTGTCTCTAGCCTATCTCTATCCTGCACTAAATTAATAGAGGAATTTTCATTTTTGCAATTGTATACTTTGGACTCCCTGTTTTACTTGCACCCCGAATGACAGAGATGTGACTAGGCATCCATGGAGCCTGGAATGGAAGTGGATCCATCAGTGGGTATGGAAAAGTGATGGGTGGCGGCAGAGATAGTGCTGAGTGATGGAAACCAGACAGCACACAGGACTCTGTGCCTGAAGGGAACCAGGGCTTCCCTTTGCAGTGGCAAAGTCACCCAGTGACAAGTCCCTATTTGATACTTCCTTACCAGCTCTTTCTGGTGTTTTCCATGGTTGATGAAATAGAAATTCTCCTGGGAATATCTTTTTAAATTTTATTTTCTTATAGTAAGAACACTACCATAAGATCCACCCTCTTAATGGATTTGCATGTGTAATATATGGTATTGTTACCTATAGGTACAATGTTGTACAGTAGAGCTCTAGAGCTCACTCTTCTTCCTTGGCTGAAACTTTATGTCAGTTGATCAGCATCTCCCCATGTGTCCCTCTCCCCAGCCCCTGAAACCACCACTCTCTCTTTGATTCTGTGGTTTTACCTGTTTTTAGATACCTCCTAGAAGTGTAATTGTACAGCTCGGTAACTGGCCTGTTTCGCTGAGCATTATGTCCTCAAAGTTAATTTGCATTGCAGTATGTTCAGAATGTCATTTCATTTTAAACTGAATAATATTCCATAATATGTTTTACCATGTTTTGTATATCCATCCATCCATCAGTGGACACCTGGTTTTCTCCATATCTCAGCTATGGTGAATGGTGCCACAGTGAACATCAGAGTGCTCGCCTCTTTGAGATCCTGATTTCAGGTCTTTCAGATAAATATCTAGAAGTAGAATTGCTGGAGTGTATGGCAGTCTATTTTTAATTTTTTGAGGAACCTCTATACTGTTTTCATAAATGGCTGCACCTTTTGCATTCCCACCAACCGTGTAGAAAGGTTTTGAGTACTCCACATCCTGGGGACTCTTCAATACTGAGAACTTAGCCTTTCTCGGCCTCTTCTGCACAGGCCTTTAATGGTTACCTCTGTTGAAAACTGTCCTCCCAAACCACTTCCCTTCTGGACCACTCACACAGCACTACTTTTCCCTGGGGGCCAAATTCAAATGCTGTTTCTTGAGAAAGTCCTCCTAGAGTCTTGTCCCTTTCTCTGCTTTCCTGCAGTGGACATCACATCTATCTTACAGTCACGTGTCTCTTCCATCAGCCCCTGAGGCCAGCAATGTGGCCAGTTTATCTTGGCATCTTTCCTAGTACATAAGCTTTGCTGCATAGGTGAATGGGATGCATTTATTATGCACAATATCCTTCTGTTTTCCATTATTTGTCATTATTCAGCATTTTCTATGGGCCAAGAGCTGGGCATGAGATAGTGTATAAAAACATGGCCCCTAACCTCAAGGAGCTTTTACTTTAGTAACTAGAAAGGTCAATTCTCAATTTCTGGTAAGTGTATGACATACCTTTAGGTATCTTTTTTATGTTCAGAGTAAACGCAGTAGAGAGGGTTCAGTTTTGAACATAGTTAAGATCTCTGCCTTCTCTAGCAGATAGAAAGCAAGGAAAAGCACACACACCTGCTCTGTATTTGAAATTGCTTCCTCATGCTGCCTGACAAGGAGCATGATGGCGATGGGCCACACCTGTGTCCACAAAATTAAAAATTAAGAAAGTTGTCTGGATAATTATTAGCAAAGACTTTGCAGAGGCTGTGATGAGTCCTCCAGCTGGTTGTTTGCACTGGGAGTTTTACAGTGAGCTTGACCTTTGCTTAAAGTAAGGGAGGGTTTGTTTGTCAAAAACAATGATAAATATTCCCCTGGCCATTGAAATGCTGCTGGTTTTGACACTCTGGGAATGTGACGTGGGCACTGCAGTAAATATGGATTTTTCATACAGTGCCTGCCTTGTTTCTTGTTGTTTGTTCTGCTTTGGTTTTCTCTTCCAGGCTGTATGCTAGGTTTACTCCTTAAAAGTTGTTTGTGTGGTCCAGGTTGCCATAGCCTTTAAACCAACCACAGCAGCATTGGTCTAGCAGTTGGGATCTAGAAGCCTGCGTCTCTCTTAGAGGCACCACTGTGTCTGTGAATTGAACTTTGAAGGTGCCATTTCCCATCTCGGAAGTGGGGATAATATTTGATATTCTTATTTATAGGATTTGGCAAGGATGCATGAGGTAACACATCTATAAATGCTTTGAAGGACTTGGGCATGATCGTGTTCCTTAGGACGTGTGTTGATGCGTTCATGCAAATTTCAATCCCAGAAGTCCAGGCTAACCACATGCTCACTGCTGAGATGATGAAGAAGGAGAAAGATGGTTACAACAAAACTCCAGGCTTAAGAAGAAATGTTTCACACTGATGACATCCTGGCCAGTAGATGTCACTTTGCCTAGTTCGGTGAAGAAGCCGGCAGGAGAGTAGTGAGGAGTGGCTAAGTTTAGGGTCAGCTTTATTTTCAGAGGCAAATAAGGAAGAGAAAGATTGCCAAAATCACTCCTCTGAGGTTTCCTCTTCCCCTTGGAGAAGGTCACTGCCTTCTCCAAGATGGGGGGTGTGGTCCTTTAACCCTGCAGATTTTGAGGTCGGATTTAAGACACTCTTGTATGATCTAATTCTGTC
This sequence comes from Arctocebus calabarensis, assembly GCA_963573935.1. Taxonomy (NCBI): domain Eukaryota; kingdom Metazoa; phylum Chordata; class Mammalia; order Primates; family Lorisidae; genus Arctocebus; species Arctocebus calabarensis. The sequence goes on from CAUYON010052843.1 coordinate 28,898, forward strand.
AGCTGTTGAGTTACTCACCATTTCCTTTCTAATGTTTTCAGTAGCTAGCCGTCCAAATCCTAAAAGCTGGCATGCGGAGGGAAAGACTCCAGAGAAAGCATGCGTGCTTTGGTTCTTGTCATTGTTATTAACTATGAAATATTTCTCACATCACGTGCATCCACTACTCAGACTAGGAAACAAAGCCTTATTAATAGTCCAGGACTCCTGCCCACATCTTCTTCCCCCTCCCTCTATCCAGAAGTCTCCACTGCCCTCTATTTGCAGTTTCTGACATCCCTATTATACTTATCCCCATGCAGTGTCTGTAACATGGTATCATACTGTTTAATTTCTCAAAACCTTTATACAAGTGATATCATACTGTATGTTCAGGACTTCCCTTTTTTTCTTTTTAAATAACTCAGCACTATATTTGGAGGTTCCTCTGTATTGATGTGAGTAGAAGGAATGTCTGCTTTAATAATTGGGGTTGCCCAAGGTTGAATGAGGCCTTAGGCCCCCTTGGCCTGTGACTTAACAAGTCCCAAAGGAGAATAGTAGATGAGCCAGAAAGTAATGTGGTCTATTTCCTCCCTGTTGAAATCCGTTTGGGAAGGCACAAAGAAGATAAACCAGGCACCTAATGCCCTAGCTCTGGAACCTGTGAGTAGGGCTGACTCAGGGCATGGAGCAGGAAGGCACAGGTCAAATCCAAACTCAGAACAATGTCCTTGTTATGATCTTTCCTCTACCCAGCAGCCTCCTGCTTTTTCTCTTTCTTATACAAGAGGCAAGGGGGAAAAAAGTTATATATATGCATATATATATTTTCAGATATATAATTATATATATGAAAGTAATTATATTTTCATATATATATTGAAATTATATATTTTCATATATATGAAATTATACATATATATATATTTTGGACCAGAGGAGGGTTGCTATGCTATAAGAACAGGGTATGCAGGACCGAGGAACAGCATACTTGTCTTTCTCATGTTTTTTAATTTCAAAAATTAAAAATTTCTTACTGTGTATAATACGTCACTCTCTTTCCTCTAGTATTCTTATTTCTCATTATCAGTTTGAAGATGAAGAAATTGATGGTATCAAGGCCTATCAATTCATTTTATTTAAGAGCTGCTAAGTCGTATTTGGAGGGAGATTTTTTTTTTTTAATCATAGAAGATAATAACCACAAAGATAGGGAACCACTTCCAAATAGGTAGAGTATGACAACCCAGAGATAAGAATTTGAATATTGCGGTGTAGCGAGACGCTAGTTTTTTGTTTGTGTTTTTATAAACTCAGTAATCAAAGCCTCTTTGTTTTTACTGTTGACTATTAGAGGAAGAACTACAGCACACAGATATCTGAATGCTTCATGCTTTTAGAGTTGACACTGTAACCCTCTGGCCCTCAGAACAGTACTTTGTCTATTTGCCATGTTGCTATTCATGAGCTAATGAGGCTACCTTCTTAATTGACATGGAAGGACAAATATTTATTAAGGAAGATGACATTGAACTATGAGATTCAACAGCCAATTACATGGTCACTTCCCCATTGTATCTTCCCCATTGTGGACATTCACTAATTATTTGATTGATTAGTAGGACATTGGAGCTGGTATGTATAATTGGAATCTAGACCACTCCCTCCAACTCTTTGATTTCCCCCTAACACTCCTTTTGGGGCATCTACTAAAAAACAGAGACCAATTTCAGTTCATTCATTTGTTCACTAAAGAATGATTCATCCAGCCTTTATTGAGTGCTTTTTGGATATTGGGGCTCTAAGGATGGAAAGACATTGTCTTGCCATGGATATACACAGAGTCTACTATAACTATGCATCTGAGCACAGGACAGTGGTCACTATGATGGAAGCATGTACTGAATACAGTGAGGATGTGGGAGGAGAATCTGAATCTTTCTGAAATTTTCTTTTGTTCACCGAACTCAGCTCTTATAAAGGAAAAGGAAGCAAGAGAGGGAAAAGTCTCTGAGTGCCCTCAGTCAGTCATTCCTCAGTAAATGTACATTTTCTGTCGAATTACTGTTGTGATGTCTTGAAAGGAGTATCTTTGCCCATCCAGTGCCCAAACTACCCATGGGCAGGGGATGGATCCTGCTATGCAGACTGTGTGTGACCTTGCATGTGTCTCTGGATTTGAAGCTTCTTCCAGTCCAGAGACACATGGCTCTTGTTTTGGTCATGACAACTTCAAAGAGAAAATACCTCTGATCCTCATTGAAATTCCCATATACCATTCAAGTCTGCCAGGTAGGTTTATCTGATCGGAAAGGTGGTTTAACTACCTGCCACTCCAGGGCCCACATCAGAGGATCTGTCAACCTGCCCAAGGAATGACATGTTTCCCCCAGTATCTTCCTAGAAAAAGCAGAGTGTCCCACCCATAGGAGACCCAGCAAAGTTGATGGGCTTGAATTTGAAAGGAGCCTCTTTGATGCCCGAAGTGGGATCCGAGGAAACACTGCCCATGTAGGGAAGTATCTGCCTCTACTAGGAAGTCTGGGGGAGCCCTTGGAAACAGTGATCCTGGAAGCCAGAAATTTCATTAGCACATTTAGGTGGCAGTATGAGGGACAGAAAGAACCACATCAATGAGGGGAAGAGGAGGGCATAGCCCCCACCTGGACTGATTTGGTGATTTGAAAACAAAAATCCCAGTAGTCCTAGTCTTGGTTTTCAGCTGAACTCTCTTCCTGATGTCCGTGTACTTGTGATCTTGTAAAGCATAATGAACACCTGAATCAGAGCAGTGTGATGTCTCCTAGCACCAGGGTCTCAGTGCCCATTGGGTGTGACCTGGGCCTGAAACCAAACTGCCTGAGCAAGATGTTGAGACACAGGAAGTTGTTTAAACTAAAGCACCATAAAGCAGGGTGAGATTAACAACCAGGAGAATGGCAGAGGCGGGGGCATCTCTTAATTGGGGTTCTGACCATGGTAGGAAATCTAATAGTTTTTGTTCAAATTCTGGAGAACCAGGTTTCCATTGAGGCAGCCAGGTAAAGACCCCAATTATGTGCTTTTTGTGACCTTCTGCCATCTTTTCTCCAAAATCTCCAAATCAATTTTCTCCAAGAATAAAAAATTTTTCTTTTGAACAGGGAAGTAACAATGCTTGTGTGTAATATTAGATTAAGCAGAACACTCGTGACTCTTTGCATCTCCTGCCAAGATGTGGGACCAAGTCAATATCTGTACAGGGATTACATTTATTGTTTGCCTTCACTTTTAAGTAATACTTTTACCCTGTCCTCAGTAACAAAGTTTTGTTGGGATGAAGCTGATCATCAGGGTTCTGTTAGCAATGTGAAAGGTGAGCAGCCATCCTCTGGGGGTTCTCAGGGCACCACCGCAGGTTACACAGGACAGTGTTTCCAAACAGTTGCTCGTGCTGTTTGTTTTTTTGTTTTGTTTTGTTTTGCTGTATTCTTTTCCTGCTTGATAAAAGTCTCTCACTCAGATTAATGATAGAACTATATGTTCTTCTCTTTTTTGAACACTGGTAAGCAACACCATTCACACACTTGAAAGAAACTTGGCAATTTTCATGTACTGTGAAGTACTCTGAAAGGACTCAAGTGAGTGTATTTTCCATGATTCAAGTGAGTCCCAGTAGTACCAGGTTTCTGATTTTCAGATGAAAAAAACGAGAATGACATGGAGATTAGCACCTGCAGAAATTAAACCCTTACGGTGGATTTTCCTTCCTTTTTATGTTAAACCGTTGTTTTGGCTGAGGCTTGGCTTGTGCTCACTTAAGCTCTGTCCAGCTCACACTCTCTCCTCCCTCTCTGTGTATGTCTCCGTGTGTCAGTGACTGTGTAGATGGTGTCTGCTCATCTGTCTGGGCATGTCCGTGAGTGTGGTTTTCCCCATCAGAGCAGCAGGACCAGAGGTGCTCACTCATCTCCTTCTATCACCTGTCTTGCCCTCTCTCTTCTCTGGGGGTGGCCCCCCACCTAGGGAGGGGAGGCCCCAGGGTGCTTTCTTTTTATCTCAGATCTCAGAAAGGAGCCTTCCATTGGGCCTTGGGCAGTGGTCACCCTGAACATCCCTCCCTGTTTGCTGTTTGTAGTGGCTCAGAAGAGAGCCCTGTCTGCCCTGGGTATTCCCCCCATCTGCACAGCAGGGAAGGGCTTGGCCTTGTTCTCTTTACCCCTCCTCTTCTAAGGTCACATGTACCCAATGAGAATGCATGAGAACCCAGCTTTCCTGGCTCAGTCCAAAGGAAGCAGCAAGTCTCCTTGGAGAAAGTTTTAGCACTAAATAGCAGAAATGTGGCACGTTTAAGGCCCACCCTGTGGTGCAGTGTGGGGTAGGGGAGGAGGTGGGCTACCATCCTCCAAGTGGTCAATGATTTATTCTTAGGCTAAAGCCAAGAGAGGCCAAGAGGAGAGAGGCTGCCAGAGCAGCAGAGGGAGGAGTGGGTGGGGAGGCCCCAGCAAGTGTGGACTATTCAGTCTGGACAGCTGCTCATTCGTCTGGCCGTGCAGTACTTGCTGTCTAAAGGCTCCATGCTGCCTGGCGTGCTTGGGGCCATTCCTGGGAGTGGTGTGCATTGCCCAGCTCAGCCACCCCCAACCCTAGAAAATCTCAAGACTCGTCTTTCTGCCAGTGCTAGCTGACAACATCAGGTTACTTTTCCCCTCACCCTTTTCCTTCGCCCCTCCGTTTTCTACCCAGAGAGGCTAAATCACCAGGCGTTTTCCACCATACTCCAATTACACTGGACAAAGAGCCGTCCGGCTAGAATGCTAATAGGGAGATTTCTTTTCCATCCCGTGTGAGCCTCACAAAAGCTCGGGGGCTGTAACTGTGGGGCCTCTCCAGCTCTTACTTTCTTTCCTGTAATTCTATACAAATGGCATTAGCCTTTTAGGAGGTCTTTGTTTGCAGCCATTCAGAGGGTACTTTTCATCTCACATTGGTTTCTTGAATTTTAAGTGGGATTTCTTCAAATCAGCCTGGCATTACTTCTCATAGAGGAAGTGCAGGCTCACAATTATCAGTTGGTAAACTCAAAAGAGTTGGTTCTTTAAAAAATATCTCTTCCAACACAAATGCTTCCTTAAGAGAAGAACATCAAAAATTAAAGTACCCTTTGATGATACTAGATGATTTCCCTTAGAATACGTGAGTGAGGATGGCAGCGGGAAGAGCTCCCTGCTACCCGCAAGAAATTCTACTTATATTCTCTGTCTGATGTGGAGATAGCTCAGCCTCCCTGGAGGAATCTGCTCTCATAATAAAAATCACTAGTTGCATTTTTTAAATGATAGTACTGATTTTTCTGTTAGAAACTGAAATAAAGCTAAAATATCCTACCTCTGACAACCAATTTGTCTAATTGATCAGATATCTAGTTTTTCATAACAGGTGTGGTCAAACTTGTCTGTAAAGGACCAGAATATGGGTATTTTGGGCCATGCAGGCCATATGCTCTCTGTTGCAGCCACTGGACACCATTGTAATGATCACAAGCTAAAAATGAATGAATATGGCTGTCTTCCAATAAATTGCTTGCAGACACTAAAATTTTAATTTTATGTGTACTTCACACAAGAAATATTCTTCTCCTTTTGGTTGTTTTGAACCATTTCAAAATGTCAAAACTTAGTATGCCACAGGTTCTTAAAAAAAAAAGTCAAAACCTTCGTTAGCTCACAAGCTGGATAAAAACAGACAGTGGGGGCTCGGTGCCTGTGGCTCAATAGGCTAAGGCACCAGCCATGTACACCTGAGCTGGCGGGTTCGAATCCAGCCCAGGCCTGCCAAACAACAATGATGACTGCAACCAAAAAATGGTCGGGCGTTGTGGAGAGTGCCTGTAGTCCCAGCTACTTGGGAGACAGAGGCAGGAGACTCGCTTGAGCCCAGGAATTGGAGGTTGCTGGGAGCTGTGATGCCATAGCACTCTATCCAGGGTGACAGCTTGAGGCTCTGTCTCAAAAAAAAAAAAAATTAATTAAAATAAAATAAAAACAGACAGTGGCTTATACAAAAACAGGCAGCAAGTGGCAGGATTTGGCCCAAGGGTCAGAGTTTTCTGATCCTACCTGAGAGCAGCATTTTTAAAGAAAAAGAGTAGAATTTAGTGCATCACACATGAGAAATGTTAATTATTATTTCATGAAGCTTTTGGAGATTGTGTGTGTGTGTGAATGTACATTAGTCACTGTGATGTCCAGTACTTAGAATTTTCTATCATCCGTGGTCTTCCTCAGTCCCCAGACCTTAAGGACTCAAAGGCTAAGAATCAATGGAGTGTGACTATTGTGAGCCAACAAGAGTGGGACAAGGTGACGGCGGTCATTTTCCTTACTTTATCAAAGGAATCAAGACCCCTAGCATAGGTCCTCTCTCCCAGACCTGTGATCAGGGAGCGATAGAATCAATAAGTAAATATCTATCCTGAAGATATTGGGTTTCTCAGGACACTGCTACTCAATATGAAATTCCTGCTTTCATGTCTGGCCTATTTCTACGAAGTTCAAAGAATGCATCTTCTCCTCTCTGCCTGCTCATCTCCCCAGACTCAGTTATCAAGTATTAAAGTACTTGGTTGGATGGATGTTCAATCTTATTCACCAAACAGAAACACAATAGTGTGTGGAAAGAGGGGTGATGTACTTTAATCTGATAAAAACGTCTCATGTCAGCCGTGACAGTTAGCTTAACTGTGATCCAGGCCGCAAAGAGGTGGAGGAGGAAAAGGAAGGTGTATCTTGACACTGTCATAATTCAGGGACTACAGGGGATGCCCTGTGGATGGTCTACATTCTAGAGAAGGTTCCAGAAACTCCAAGGGTCACAGGGCTGGCTGCAGGGTTTGACATTGTGCTTTGGCGGTAGGTGTCAATTTGGCTGAAGAATCTTCTAGTTGCAGGCTAGGGAGACAGAGATAGACTCTTGAGTGCCTTTGGTGTAGGGAGGAAGAAAGACGGGCAGGGAAGTGCTTGTGCTTCTCACTCAGGGGCCCCCACTTGGCAGTTAAGGGCAGACTTCCTTGAGGGCTTCAGGGGCCTGGTAGGGAGGAGTGAAGGGCTGGGAGAAGAGGCCCAACGAGCAGCTGGCCTCTGCAGGGAACCTCCATCTCCTGGCTATTTAGAGAAAAGGCAGCTGTCCTTGAGGGCCGAACCGGAGGAGCCAGAACTTTCCTTACCATCCTGTTCAAATGAGGCTCTGTGGCTTTATTGTTTACCCAGAGGGAGAAACTGTTTATTCTTCTGAAGGGGATAATGAAAGATTAGCTTCTATTTCCAGGGTGATGACGAAGGCTGAGGAAACAAGTAGAAGAGAAGAGAATATCAGTTGACTCCCCTCCTGAACAAAGACTAAATTACACAAGCCACTTCTGCCCTGACTCTGGTCACGGTGACTTCCAACCCACAGTTGGTGGGAAAGGGCTTGTCTCCTCACCATCGAGAACCCATGCTATAAGATTCAGGGAGAAGGTTGGAAATCCCAACTTCCCTGGACATTTTCCTGGTTGGATCCTAGGATGACTGGGCAGAGCCTGGGCTGGAGCACCTGGCCTCAGGTGTTGGGCAGGGAAGGTCCTGGAGGTGGGCAGGGCACCACACCCAGCACAGAGTCTGGAACGTGTTAGACTCTCACGTGATCACCAGGTTAGTAAATGCAGAACGGCAGTCCTAATCGTCCCATCAGCAGGGCCCGAGCCAGTTGTGTACGTAGGCAGGAGCCCAGTGACCAGGCAATGGCCTTGCTATATAATGAATCTGAGGGGAACATGGACACAATGCAGATGGCTTTTGTCCCTCTAAGCAGATGACCACAAATCTACCAAAGCACACCTTTGCAGAGTTAAGAAGAAAATCCGGGAGCTTATAGAAAATGCAGTGCCTGCTCCAGAAAAGATAGGACTTAGGCTTCAACCCAGAGCCAGGACCCAATAAGGGGATGTAGTTGTTCCAGGCAGTGGTCAGAAACCAACTTCCTCCCCCCTCTTTCTCCCCTTCCTTCCTTCTTTCCTTACTGTTTTCCATAAGAATAGAGCCATGTGCAGGCACTGAGGGTTAGAAATACAGATTAAAGAGACAAAAATAATGTCTCTTTCCTTGTGAAGCCAGGAGGAAAGTCCAGGGCAGGAAATAGATGGTATGCAAATAGTCATATAGTGTACCACCTCCCAAAATTGGGACAAGTGCTATGAAGGATGAACCAAGGGTGATCTGTAGGAGCATGGGGTGGCCTGAATTAGATGAGGAGATGAGGAAGTGGAGACAAAAAACCTCTAAGAGGAGATAACACCCATGCAGAGACCTGGAGGCCTAGCCAAGGGAAGGAGAGAAGGGCATCCCAGCTGAGGCACCTGCCACTTACTTCCCGAAGCTGGGAAGAGCTTGACCTCTGAGCAGGAGGAGGAAGGGCTCCCGGCAGCAGCTGGAGGAGAGCAGGGCGGACCTTACAGGACCTCTTATGTCACTCGTAAGACTTGGGAGTCTTATGGATAAAACGAGGGTCTCCGGCGGGGATAGAGAAATAATGAGAGATCAGATTTGTATCCTAAAAGGATTACTTTGGTTGAAGTGTGACCACAAGGAAGCCATGGCAGCTGTCCAGGCAGGTGGTGATAGCAGAGCAGACCAGGGTAGGGGTGAGAAGAGAGAGAAAGGAGACGGACGGGGAATGGTGGGGTTGGGGGAGAGGATGACCAGACTCTGCGAGGGGAGGATCGGGGGAACCACAGTGTCCAACACTAGCTGCGAGTGAGGGAGATGCTGCCCCCTGAGAGGGCAGGAGGGAGAGAGGCAGATTAGGAGAGAGAGAGATCTAAACAGAGATACAAGGCATCGGGGGGCCATGGCGTGGTTGGGTCCTGCTTCCGGTTACCCAGCAGAAGGAATGGCTGTTTCTGTTGTCATTACTTCCATACTCTATTTTTTTTTTGTAGAGACAGAGTCTCATTTTGTCGCCCTCGGTACAGTGCTGTGGCATCACACAGCTCACAGCAACCTCCAGCTCCTGGGCTTAGGCAATTCTCTTGCCTCAGCCTCCCAAGTAGCCGGGACTACAGGCGCCTGCCACAACACCTGGCTATATTTTTGTTGCAGTTTGGTGAGGGCCAGGTTTGAACCCGCCACCCTCGGTATATGGGGCTAGCACCTAAGTCTCACTGAGCCACAGGCATCACCTTACTTCCATACTATTATAGTCCTGCTCAGACTTTAGGAGGTAAGTTTCTCAAGTCAGCCAGTCAACCAGTACTTATCCAGGGCCTACTCTGTGTCAGCTCCTTGTTAGATCCCTGGGATTAAGAGGAGGTGTGAGAAAGAACCTAGCCCACCAGAAGGCTCCAGTCCTTTGGGGGGATAGACGTGTGTGTATGTGTGTGTGTGTGTGTGTGTGTGTGTGTGTGTGTGTGTGTGAGATAATGGAACCATACAAAATGGAAAGCAACTGGGTGTCCAACAGTGAAGTGAGGAGTGAGTTTATGAGTGGTGTGGCCCCTCAGACAGACCTCATGTAGTCATAGAACGTCACATGGGCATGGTGAATGGCTCAGAGAAATGTGCACAGTGTAATGCTAAATCACAAAGCAAGGGCCAGGTGTGGTGGCTCACACCTGTAATCCTAGCACTCTAGGAGGCCAAGGTGGTGGATTGCTTGAGCTGAGGAGTTCGAGACCAGCCTGAGCAAGAGCAAGACCCCATCTCTAAAAATAGCTGGGTGTTGTGGTGGGCGCCTGTAGTCCCAGCTACTAGGGAGATTGAGGCAAGAGGATCACTTGAGCCCAAGAGTTTGAGGTTCTGTGAGTTATGAGGCCAAGGTACTCTACAGAGGGCAACAGAGTGAGACTCTGTCTCCAAATAAATAAATAAATAGCAAAAGCAAGCTGATAACCAATTTTTTTTAAAACAACTTTTTAAAAGATTGAGAAAAAATATACTAAATTAGGAACACTGGGTATTTGGATTATTGGTAATTCCCTTAATAAACGTTTCTGTATTTTCAGAAATTTCCCTGAAAATACAGAAATACAGATGATCATGGGAAAAATCCCCGTGATATCTTTGCTTAATTAGAAAAGTTAAAAGGCCTGTGCTGTTCCTTAAATGCTACTGGGATATATACTCTATGTGTCGTATGTATGTCCTGACCCAACATAGCTTTGTCAGTATTCCTGGACTTTGGTGGGGGCAGAATATTCCCAAGAGGAGAACTGAGCTGCCCCAAGGCCTGACAGAATCAAGTGGAAGGTGCATCTGAGGGACAATAAGGGATAAACTCATCTCCAAGGACTACCAGGAGGTGGGAGAGGCCAGTCAGCACGAGGAAGATTTATAGGGAGGAAGCTTACTGGACCCAGGGACCGCATCCATGCAAGGACCACAGGGGTCAGATACCTCAGCTCTCAACCTGGGGGAAGGTGTAGGTCATTAATAGACATAAAGGGCTGACTTCTGTATGGGGAGGGGCAAGGTAAGTTTAGTGTGCAATGTGCAGTGCTGGGGTTTGGAGGTGGCAGAAGCACAGGAGCAGGTCAGCAGAGACACTGACCTGGGAGGTGAGGGGAGACCACAGGGGCACGTCCAGCTGGCAGCATCACATACTGGAGGGGCAGTCAGTGCCCTCCAGCGGACAGCAGCTTTTCTGAGTTTCGAGCAGTTCAAGTGCAGAGAAATTACAGTAGGACCAGGCCGAATCACCCATATGTTGTAAGAGGAACACTTTAGATGCTGAAGTGGAAGCCCTTTAAGGGAGCATAACAGCTGGCAGCAAGCAAGAATACCACGCCACTCAGTATATTCTTCAACACTAAGGAGGCCCGCAGCTCACAACACAGAGAATGAGAGACACCAAAATAAGGAAAAGGCTCAGCTGTGTGTAACAGCAGGTTTACATAAACAAAAAAACAGAAATAACAACAACAACAAATCTACTACCTAATTATTTGGAGTAGAACTTGTTACATAATAATAGAAATATATTAGTCAGGTGGTCAGCAAGCAAGGAGCTCGCCAGCTTGATTCTATAGAAGTACAAGGCCCATGTTTCTCTCTTATCCACCCTTGTCCTGTGAAAGGCACTGTGTTTTTAGAAATGTTAAGCAACTGATACTGCCTTTATAACTTAAAAGTGAGTAATGTCCCTTTAAGGCAATGTTTTCAACCTTTTTTTATCTCTCAGCACACTTGAACCTATAGTTTCACTTCCACGGCACACTTAAATGAGGTTGATCAAAAAAAAGAGTAAAAGGAAAAGAATATGCTTACTGTGCTTTGAACTTCTTTTGAAAATAATTTAATCAATGATCTTTAAAATTTTTTCATGGCATACCAGTGTGCCATTTCATGCACTTGGTTTGAAAGTCACTGCTCAGAGGAATCCTTTTCTTAAGGCAAATGTAAATGGACTGTATGAAATTCAGACTCATGTCTCTGCATTGGTTTCTTATTCATTTGAATCTCTGCACTTCTGTGTGCTAATTCTCCAAATGCTTATGCCAGTAGTCTACTGGATTCACAAACATGGTGGGAATGACACTAAAATGAAAGAGTGTAAAGAATTCTGACAGCCAAATGTTCCTAGCATTTGGACATAGGGAAATGTATATTACAGCCTTAACAATGGATCTTTTGTCTTGTTAAGTATTGGACAATAAATAGCTATTTTCTTTGTATAAAGGAAGCTTGAGCAGTCAGGAGTCCAGTTAATTTCTGACATTTAAACTGTATTGATAAATTCACCAAGACCAAGGAGTTGGTTCCCTCATTGCAGGCTCCTACTTCTATACTCAGAAGCAGAAGCACCTTTATTCCATTTTAAGGAGGCAGCAGGCAGATAGTTTGTAAGAGAAATTATAAAGACCAAAAAGGTGATATTGAAGGAGTTTGTGATTACCTATAATGCTTACTTATTTTAATATGATTTTGGAGGTAGTTCTTTCAAGACATGCTGTCCACTTTTCCCTTTATACATCATTCTGTGTGTTCAACTTAGTTTCACTTTAACTTTTTTTTTTTTTTGGCAGTTTTTGGTTGGGGCTGGGTTTGAACCCGCCACCTCCAGCATATGGGGCCAGCGCCCTACTCTTTTGAGCCACAGGTGCCGCCCTCACTTTAACTTTCAATGAAATTCCAGACATTTTAGAATTAGGAAACTTAGAACCTGAGTTGTCTGGCTCTATAGCCCAGGTTCTCGTGTCCTTGGAATTCTTCAGTAGATCATTAGGTTCTTCAAAGGGGTCCTTTAGAGCTTCTACTATTTCTGTTGTGTTTGTTTCTTATCTTCACTAACAAAGCAAGAGGAGAGGGGGAAAAATTATGGCACATTTAGAGATTTGACCAAGCTGAATGTTTGGTGCATACGTGATCTCTATTTATTACGTAGACTTGTTCAAAATGTGTAAAATATGACATAATATTTTCAAAAGTTTTTTATTTAAGTTTTCTCTTCTTTCCTACTTATATATTCTTGAGAATTCTTGGAAAGCGTCTTCATTTCAACACTTAAACATCAGATTCTAGATCAGTTCTGTCCAATCGAATGCTTGAAATGTGGATAGTACAACTGAAGAACTAAATTTTAATTACACTTAATTTTAATTATTTTAAGTTGAAATGTAAATACCCATATGTGACTACTCTACTGGACAATGTAGTTTCTGGAAGGAAAGGCTGCAGAAACCAAGATATTCCCCAGGGCTATGGGAGACTAGGTTGTATATTTTAATTCATGTACCATACCCTTAGCAAAAATCCTCTTAAAAGATTTTCTAACTTAGGGATAAATGAATCAAGTCTAAATTTCACGGAAGGCAAATATTCTAAATATTTATAGAATGGTAAGTTTCTTCTCCTATCTTGTGCATTCTGTCTTGTCCTTTCCAAACGGAGCATTTTTCTTCCCAGTGTGTATATAAGGGCAGCTCTCTACCAGGCACCGCTGTTTGACAGCGGTTAGCTCTTTCCTAGGTTTAACGACAGCTTACTCCCGGAGGTCGTCAATCACTGTCATTATGTTTGGAAGCAGATGGACAATTCAAGAGCAACCTATGGTCCTTGACAGTTGGCTGGTTGCTGAGTGTTTGATTATGTCTCAGCAAACACTGGAGCAAGCCTTCCTTGAGAAGCTTAGCTTATTAAAGGCTGGTTTCATTAATGGTCATGGTGATAAATTGTGCTAGTCTTATTTAAGAAACATGTCTAAAAGGAAGACAACATGTATAAATGGTGGGAATTTGTGTGTGTGCATTGTGGTGGGGGATGTGTTTTTGAAGGATAAATGTGGTATTTAAAATCAGAAGATCTGAGTTCAAGTCCTAGGTAATTTAAACCGTGTGACCTGAGGCCTGTCTGGTAACTAGCCTCTCAGGATCACCTTATATGATGTGGTAGTGCTTGTTTACCTGGTAAGAGTGTGGTAAGGGATGAGTGTGGAGATGCACGTGACTGGGTTAGTTGACAGAGTGTCCAGAATATGCCACTGGGCATAAAGATTGTTTTGAGCTGAAGGCATTTGAGAACCAACAGATGCCAGAAGAGGCTTTGTCTGTGTTTCCCTCATCTACCTCGAGCAGAGCCTTCACCAAAGAATTCAACTGTTCATTGGAAATCCCCCTGTAAGGGAAGTTTCCCCTACCAGAGGCAAAGAGCGGATAAAATATGATGCCAGGATGAAAAATTATATAAACACACTTTACTAAAACAAACCTTACTTTCCATTATGTCCCCATTTCTCAGTCACTTCCTGTCATTTATTGTCCCTTGAAATGCACCCTCTCCCTGTGTTAAGATGGTACATAAGCCCTAAATTGTAACCTCTTCTTCCAGTCGCTCTCTCTTTGTGAGCTTCTGCAAGCACACGCACATGAATAAACGTTGTCATTTCCCTTGCCAGTCTGTCCTTGGTCAGTTTAATTCGCAGTCCCCTCAACACGCACCTAAGAGGATAGAAGGAAAGATTTTTCTCACCCACACTAAGGTGAAGGTGTTAGTACAATGGTGATTCAAGACGGATGAATAATCCCAGTGGTTTTGCTGAGACTTGAGGGAAAAGGTTCTCAAACTTTGCTATGTATCAGAACTTTCTTGGACCCCTGTTAAACTTGGCTTCCTGGGCTCCATCCCGAGAGCACCTGTTTCTGTGGGTCTGGCATTGAGCCCAGGTCTGGCATTGAGCACTGATTTGAAATTCAGCCTTCCGTCTTGAAAAAAAATAACTGAAAATGAGTTTTCACACAGACACTCCTAAAATTTAAACCCATATCATTTACGAAAAGGAACAAAAAGCTGGTTTAGGAGTTACTAAACTTGGATGAGCTTCTTAACGCTTCTGAACAGATTGCTTCCTCTATCCACAAATTAAAATATATTTAATCACTTAGTCCCTAGGATTTGTTTAGGAAATGAGAGAAGTACAAGAAGATTTAAGTTGTATGATTTTTTTTAACTTCCCTTTTAAAGAATTTACATTAATTATTTATTTTACCTAAAGCACATCATTTGAAAAAAAAATTTTTTTCTATGTTTTTCCAAACCAAGTGTGGAGCAGGCAAGGCATGGCTTAGAATTATTTTTAGCTTATGTTTTATTGTTTTCCAGCCCCCTGCCCAACCCCCCACACTTGACAGGAAAAGTTTGGTCACAATAGATGACAAACAAATTGCTTAGTGGTTTCTTCTCTCTTGCCTCTTTCTGCCAACTTTGTCAAAGGCAGCCCAGCATGAATCAGAAGTGCCAGCTGAACATTCACCCCTTTGCTGGAATGGTTTGGTATGACAGCATTTACATATTAATGTCACCTAATACTGTAGACATGATTAACAGTCACATCCTAAATGGAGTAATACTATGATGCTATGATTTGCGTGGGTGCTTTCATATTCCGGACCCCACGGTTAATTTGGGGAGCAGGGGGTGACTGAGGGTGGGGAAGGAGAAAGAACCAAACCACGATCTCCTGTAAAAGTTTTCCAGTGAGGTCTGACATTTGTCTTAACTAAAAATGAGTTTCAAATATGTCCTCTAAGCTTTACCTTGAAATAGCCTCTTGCACTATATAAAAGCTAAGCTTTTGGAATAAAACCTTTGTGACAAAAGCAACAAAAATTGTGTTTCATATGGCATAATTCTACTAACATTTCAGCCTTCCATCGTTAGCATTTTCCCTCTCAGCCTGATACAAGAGACTGCTTTCTGAGAAACTCTTTTGTACTGAACCTCAAAAGAGCTTCTGAAGGCATCTGTGAGCCTCTTCAAAGCCTCAACGTGAGGAGCTTTCCTCTTTATCAAGTGTTGTGCATTCTGAGTTTGTTTCCACCAGAGCCAAGAACTCGAAGAAGCTGTCTAATCCCTGACTTCACAGCAGGCCATTTGCAATTCTGTGAACAATAGGAAGGCATTTAGCCTGCATATGTGATGGTAACACCAACAAACGTTTACACTGAACATAACAGATGGGCTCCTTGCATTTAACTTGATCCTAAAGAAGGAATAGAGTGGGAAGACATGACTCTTTAAATAGAGTTACTCTAAACCCAGATTGCCTCCATTTCTGTTTTCTCTTCTAGACTGATTGCATCAAAAACCACAGGTACCTTGGGACAGGCTCACAGGTTCTCACAATTTCTGCTCATCATGGGCAAGGGCCCCAACTGTTTTCCATAAGGATTGCTGCTCTGTCACTTAATAAATTTGCTATGGCAATTGTCTCCTGCTTTTTCACATGGGACCCTGAAAATCTTTTTTGGCTTTTACACAAAGGATCATTTAGAAAGTTCCCTTCTTATACGGTAGTTAGAGATAGGGTCACTTTGCAAGTTGCCATTCTCATGCAAAAAGTCCCCAATAGTTTGCAAGAGTTATAAACTTTTACAGAAGTTCATTTATATCATGGTTACCTGGAACTAAAGGAGCAATTTGTCATAGATGTTATGGTTGTGAACAAGTCCCCAGGCCAGCCTACAGGCTGTTTAACTGTGTCCCTGAATTAATGTATTAATGTGCTGTTTTAAGGCACTGGAGTGAATGTGCCAAGCACTTTGCCTTATATTATCATTTCCTTTAACTCTCATAATCAATTCTTCCAGATAGTGCCTGTCCATATTTCATAAGAGTCACGGCATATCCTATAGCTAGCACTTAGAAAAATAGAAATTCCAGCCAATATCAAATCCTCTGCTCCCATGACTCCCCTCTCCAGAATAATGCTGTATTTTTTATGGGAAAGCTTCTAGGCTAGAAAACGCCTCCCCTATGGGAAGGGAAAGGTAGGGAGGTGTATTTTCATGAATACAGTCATTTTTAATTTCCTATGTCTGCATAAGGAGGTTCAGATATTCCTCAAGCATTTATGAATTAGAAAGCTGAGGCTGTCACCCCAGGAGGGAGGGGGCCAGGGATTGGGAACTCAGCTGAATCAGGAATGAACAGAAAACAGAAAGCTTTATGCAAAGCTTGACAAGTTTCTGAAGACAGATTGCCCTCTGTTTTTATGGAAGGCTTGCCTGCATGGTGAGGGGTGGAGGGAGAGTGGGGTAAAGCACAATGTTTTTCTTCTGATCAAAGTTGGGAGAGGAATTTTAAAGGATACAGAAACTTCAGTTTGCAGAAAGGAGATTGACATAGGCTTAATTGCCATGAGTATCACAGCCACAGAACCATTGTGTCCCCTAAGAAATGTCTGGCCACTCCCTCCCCTCCACCTGCCCTTCCCTCTGCTGATAGGTTCTCTCCACCCCTCACCCCTTCATCAGGCACCTCCCCCTCATCTGGCTTCCTCTACTGGGCACTGCTGATGCCCAGCCCTCCTTCTGGGCCTCTTTCTGGAACTCTATCTGGCCCTTTTTAAAAAAAAGAAAAAAGACAAAATGCTGTTTATTACACCATAACCCATAATATCTGGCCCTTCTTGATGGAGTGGTGGTCTGGGCTAGGAAGGGCAATGTTCTCAGACAAGAGCAAGAAATCCAAAAGACACCATATTATATAACTGAACTCATCTCAATGCTACCACTTTTAATTTTGTATAGGCTTGTAATTCTCTAACAGCATCATTTTTTTTTTTACAAAAATCATCACACAATTATGAACTATTGCAATTCTAAAGATGCTGCTGTAGAGAGGGCTAAAAAACTTTCCTCTACCCTTTTTGGTTCAGCACTGGAGCCCTGAAAATTAAACTGATTAAAGATGGATTAACAGGAGAAAAAGGCATGCCAATTTTATTTGGTGTTAATATTTTAATTTTTACAGGTACAGAGGCATCTCACAGGGAAAATAAGTGCAAACCCAAAGAAGCAGTTAGGTCTGAGGGCTTATATACTATTTGAATGAAGAGCAAGAAATTTATTGAGAAATAACAAGCCAAAGGAAAAGGTTTGGGTTTCTGGAGATAGTAAATTGTGGAAAGGTAAATATATGGGAAGTTAACAGAAGATAAGGGTTACTTCACTAAGGTTTATTTGTGCAGATTCAAGTTGGTACTTTCCCCAGTGATAAGAGTCGTCTTGTCCCCTATTCCTTAGATGGGAGAAGGATGGGACTGGGGGAATATCTTCACAAAGGGAAATTAGACAGAAAGGTGGAGGGTAGAGAGCTTTTCTTATGTTTGCTGTATCTCAGCTGCCTTCAACTCAAAACAAACTTTATGGCAAAGTGGGATATTTCAGGGTGCCGTACGTTTTGATCCTCTTCACAACTTTATAATCTTGTCCAACTTTCCTTTTACACGTGAGAAAACTAAGACCCAGAGGGAGTGCTGAGGGGTCACTGGGGCTGGTCAGGCCTGGCCTCACCGTGTCTCTCCCACACCAGGCTGCCCAGGCCCTTTGCAGAGCTCAAGCACACTGGTCCACAGGAAATCCCCAGGTCTCTGTCCCCTGGGCCACCTGTTATCTTCTCACAGGGGCCTGGGCTTGAAATCTGGCCCTTTCCTTAACAAGTTGTGTTTATGAGAGTCAAAGAGTTAGAGCTTCAAATGGAAAAGTTAACACTGAGGGCATGACAGGGCAGGTAAAAAAAGAAAAAAAAAAAAAAATGTTGACCACTAGGAGTTGTACACAAAATTTAAACAAGGGGAACGTGAAGTACTTGGCCCAGAAAATGCAAACCTTGGTGAGTCACTAAATCGATCAAAGTCTGTCCATCTTGTTATAAAAAAAAAAAAAAAAGATCATAATCATTTCTCTCATAGGTTCCTTCCAAGAATAAAAATAAAAGGTGCCATGTCCAGTGTGCGGCACCTGCTGGTCCTCCCTGAATGATGACTGCTGTCCCCTCCGTCACCATTAGCAGCTCCATAAATGGCTCCTGCGTTTTAGGCAGCAGATACGCACTGAGAGCTGCAGGGCAGTGGGGTGGAGATCTACTCTAACCAACTGGACTCTGGCTCTCCTGCAGCTGGGCCCGCTCGAAGGGACTCACTGCATTGGTATTTGGCGCAGAGTCCTCAGAGGCACTATTCATGACAGACCCTCTGCCCTCATACACGTGTACATAATAAAAGCTTCCACCATGTTTTAATGTTAGCTCCCATGGAAATTGTGCGGATTTAATTTAGCACATGTTAATTAAGCAACTGATAAGTGCTGGATACAAAGCTAGACATTAAGAAGGATGCAGATGAGGGAATGTGGTCTTTTCTCAAGGAGCTTGCTCCTGTGGGGGTCTAAGTTCGACCCTGGTGTGCCAGGCACGTGGAGTTGTGTGACGAGAGCTGTGTGCCGGAGGGAAATGGGAAGTGGGCTGGGCCTAAATCGTGAAGAACGGGGGATGGCGTGTTTGCAATCCTCGACTGGACTTAGCACTTTAGCAGTGTTGAAATAGAATGGAACTGCACTTTCGGGACGGTAACCTGTCAGCAGCATGGGAAAGCTCTTTGGCAGTGAAAGCCCTCATCTGAGATGACTCTAGCAGTCTAGGGAAGAATAATGAAACTGGTAATTCTTCCAATTGCCTCGTGTCAGGGTCCTTGGGCGAGTTCTGTCTCTCAGCCTCCCACCATTCTGGGACACACTTGCTTGTGCGTTTTCTATCACTTCCAACAGCCACCCCAGGAAAACAGTCCAGTCAGCTCACTTATAAGCTCCTGCGTCATAGAACTGGAGGGATAGATGCACCCCCAGCAAGGGAGGAAAGCCCTCGACTTCCAGAAGGGAAGGAAAAAATACTTGATCATCTTAAGAGTGACTAAGACTTTAAGAGGTTGAGTGACTGCCCCAAGACCACACAGCTGTGAGTAAGCTGAGTCACTATGAACTAAACTCAAGTCCTGAAGCAGACAAATCCATCTCAAACGGACAGAGGTGAAGTTCACTGGGTAATTTAAGGAGGGAGTATTTTATTACTTGGAGGTCATAAAAGTGTTACTCAGCATCTATTCACTGAGCCCACACTATGCGTGCAGCTGATGTGGCTGAGATACACAGTGTGCCCTGCGATGTCCCCACGTGGGACTTGACAGCCAGGCCTTCTGAGGCTGATCCACACAGGGACAAACGAGGCGAGAAGAATTCACCACAGAGATGTCTCAAAGTCAGGGAGGACATGGTCTCGACATTCCCATGTGGGACTTGGCTGAGAACTAAAGCTCTATGAGGTTAAACTCCTCGTAGCTCAATCTTTATGTGCAGGAAGTTCAAAGTCGCACACCATGTTAAAGAAGTGCTGTCAAAGACAAGATGGGCCCAGACCCTAGCAGGTCTCCGAATCCTCTGCTGCTGAGGACACAGCATTTTATTTGGGCTGAGTGGAAAATCACACATTGCTCCTGCCTGCTAGGATATTCCCCACTGTGGACTGTTCCTTGAAAGCCCCTTTCTAGTTGCTGGCCTGATGTGACCCTTTGTTTCTTTGACTGATGCTGTTAGGTTGAATACTTAAAATAGCACAAATAGGGTTTCTGACTTGTTAGAGGAGGCAGAAGCTAATTTTAGCTGCTTTATGTCCCATCAAGTTTTATTTTTGTTTTTATTATAATCTCCATTTTTACAAAAAGCCAAAAGCAGTCCTTGGGACTCATATTCTCCAAAGGCAATGTGGTGAGGCCTGGAGAGCCCCAGGCATGGAAATCATACTTTACTCTTGCTACCATCTAACTCTGTGACCTTATTTTCCCTTTGAATAAAATGAGCAGTCTGGACAGGGATCAGCAGCTACAGACGGGTGGTGTTTAGGCAGACCCTGACCCAGTGCATGTTCTGTGGGACCCAGACGGTGTTTTATTCTCTAATTAAATGTAAAGGCCTTTAAACTGGACAAGCACTGGGCGATGTGCCCCAGGCTCCTCCCCTCATACCGGCCAGGTTCGGTGTTCCTTATTGTCTGGCATTTGACTCTGCCAACCCTGGTGGGTGTTCTCTGAGCTGCCTTTCATCTGAAATAGGCTTAGAAATTTTGAATTTCTTTGCAACTGCAGGTTTCTAAATGCTCTGTCTACCTGCCCTCTGGGCATTGGAAGTAATATTTTTTTCAGTGGGAAAAAAAGGTCACATGTCTGGTGATCATAAAAAAGCAAATATCTAGTACTTACTCCAAGGCTGATAGGCCAACAAGTGTTATAAACTCTAAGGCACCTTTGTTTTATTTTAAATATGCTGATGCTACAAAGGGAAAGTTAATTATGGCACCTCAGGGTTGGGATGTGTAAAACTGCTTACAGCATTTAGAACGCTGGTTTCCAAAGGGTATTCCCTGAGCCTGAGCCAGCAGCATCGGGAACTCGTTAGAAGATCACATGTGTGGTACATATTTGAAGGGTCAGGAGAAAACTTCTAAATACGGATCAAAAATGTTTTCACATAGTAAACGAGAAAATCTCATGAATGTCATGTCAATCAGGTTGATAAAATAATCTCAGATTGCATGTGAAGCCTGCACACTGTACTCCATGATTGAACTAATGTACACAGCTATGATTCAATAAAAAAAGAAAAAGAAAAAAATTTTCATTTTTCTAGTTGTCTATTCAATCTTTTTTCTTTTTTTTTTTGTCTATCCAATCTTTCACTAAATATATACAGAGAATTATCTGAAATGTTAAATATTAATACTGCTTATTTCTAAGGGAGTGAGATTGGGTAATTCACTGCTTTATTCTTTCTACTTTTCTGTATTACTTAAATTTTTTTTTTTTTGAGACAAAGTCTCACTTTGTCACCCTAGGTAAAGTGCCATGGCCTCACAGCTCACAGCAACCTCAAATTCTTGAGCTCAAGCGATTTTCTTGCCTCAGCCTCCCAAGTAGTTGTGACAGGAGTCTGCCACAATGCCTAGCTATTTCTTTAGAGATGGGGTCTCGCTCTAGCTCAGGCTGGTCTTGAACTCGTGAACTCAGGAAATCCATTCGCTTCAGCCTCCAGAGTGCTGGGATTACAGGTGGTAGACACTGCACCCAGCCTTGAATTACTTAAATTTAAAGTGAACATATATTCATGAACACAATATATTAATCTCTCTCTCTCTTTTTTTTTTGGACACAAAGTCTCACTCTAACCCCTGGGTAGAGTGCCCTGGCGTCATAGCTCACAGGAACCTCAAACTTTCGGGATTGAGCAATCAAACCTCTTGCCTCTCCCTCCCCAGTAGCTGGAACTACAGGCACCTGCCACAAGACCTAGCTAATTTTTTTTTTTTTTTTTTTTTGAGACAGAGCCTCAAGCTGTCGCCCTGGGTAGAGTGCCATGGCATCACAGCTCACAGCAATCTCCAATTCCTGGGCTCAAGCGAGTCTCTTGCCTCCGCCTCCCAAGTAGCTGGGACTACAGGCGCCCGCCACAACGCCTGGCCATTTTTTGGTTGCAGCCATCATTGTTGTTTGGCGGGCCCAGGGGCTGGATTCGAACCGCCAGCTCAGGTGTACGTGGCT
>CAUYON010052845.1:0-49005 GCA_963573935.1 Arctocebus calabarensis
TTGTGGCGGGCGCCTGTAGTCCCAGCTACTTGGGAGGCAGAGGCAAGAGACTCGCTTGAGCCCAGGAATTGGAGGTTACTGTGAGCTGTGATGCCACAGCACTCTATCCAGGGTGACAGCTTGAGGCTCTGTCTCAAAAAAAAAAAAAAAAAGACTGAGACCCTGTCTCTGAAAAATAGCTGGGCACTGTGGCAAGCACCTATAGTCCCAGCTACTTGGGAGGCTGAGGCAAGAGAATCCCTTGAGCCCAAAATTTTGAGGTTACCGTGAGCTATGATGCCAGGGTACTGTGCCCTCGGTGACAAAGTAACAAACACTATCAAAAAAAAAAAAAAAAAAAGAATTGGGTTCAAAAAGAATGACCTTGGGAGAGAAGAGTCAGAAATGGGCATGAATGACATCGTGAGTGATCGTGTGTTGTTATGTGTGATTGTGTGTGAATGGTTGTTGGGTGTGTAGTTGTGTGTGAGATTGTGTCGTATGTGTGAAGTTTTGTGTAAATGGTTGTGTGAATGATTGTGTTTGAGATCGTGTGTGATTGTGTATAATCATTGGTGTGAATGGGAGTGATCGGTTGTGAGAGTGTGTGGTTGTGTGTGAGATTGTGTATGATTGTGTGTGTAAATGAGTGTGACTGTGTACGAATATGAGTGATTGGGTATGAGATTGTGAGTGTGTGTGGCAGTGTGTGCAGTTGTGGGAATGACTACGTGTGACCGTGTGTGAGTGATTACATATGAGACTGTGTTTGACTGTGTGTGCGTCTCTGTGTGTGTGTCCCTTTGGTCTTAATTGCTTTTGTCCCAGTTATAGGGTAGTCAGAGAGAGTAAAATTGACTCTTAATGGGGGCCTTAACCTTTTTTTCACCTATCTCTTTGCCCCCCCACCCCGCCCCAAATCTGCTGTCTGAGTGGACCCTTGCAGTGGCCTGGAGCCAGGACTGACTGGCAGCTCTTCACCCAGATTCCTTCAGACTGATTTGTGGGAATAGTGTAGGGGTCTTTTCTTCGGCAGTGGTTTGACCAGTAAGAGAACGGAGGCGTGTGGGTGAAGGGCGAAGTCACAGAGGTCTGAGGTGGCCTGGCCTGCAGCTCAGACACCCATGTCTGTGGCCCTCATGGGGGTCCCAGGCCTGTCAGCCTTGTTCTGGTGCTCAGGGGCAGATTCCTGGCTGAACTTCTGAGGCTCAGGTGGGCTCACTCAGAAGGCGCCTTCTTTACCTTTCCGTTGTCGTCGTCGTCGTCGTGACTGTTCCTGTGAAGAAGATGATGGTCCTGTGTTCCAGATGAAGAAACTGAGGCCCAAAGAGTGGTGGCTGCTTAGCCAGGGTCCCACAGCTAGTCAGGGACAGGTTTGGAACTGAGACCAAGTCTTGGGGCTCTTGGAAACCTGATCTTCTCCTCCACTGGCTCATGGCAAGGTGGGCCAGTTCCAGACATGGCATCAGGCTTCCCTCCACTTCAGGAAAACAAAAGGACTCTTGTAGACGGTCAGATTTTGTGGCCGATGTCTCTGTCGAGGACAGAACACTGGATGGAAAGACAGGAGAGGGGATTCTAGCCCCACTTCTGCCACCAGCAAGCAACCACATCTAGACCAAGACCTCAGCTTTGCCATCTAGACAGAGCAAGGAGACTGAACCCAGTGATTCCTTCAGCCTTTCCCACCTCAGGACAGCTGGAGCTTCCTGCCCAATGCAATCCGGAGTCCCCAGCTGTGCCATGCAGCAAACCCTCTCCCACAACCTGTCAAACCAGAGATGCCAGTTTCCCCGGGGCTTTCAGGAACACCCGCCCCTGTCTTGTACCAGGGAGAGGGTGTTCGGCCTGGTGGGCAGTGTCCCCAGCCGTGCCCTGTGCACCTGCTTATTGATAACTGCGTGTCTGGATGTGTCTCATGTTGGAGCCCTTTGGTTTGAACTTGCCGAGTACTGAGAGGCTGAGACGTGAGATAATTACGAGCAGGGGAGAGAAGTGGCACCCTGTGACAATAGGCAGCTGTGGAGGAAGGGGCAGGCTCCATGCCCGGGGTGAGCACCATCTGGGCAGGAGGCCTGGCTTCCAGCTGTGGGGGCTCCGGAAGGGCAGAGCCTGGGAGGAATGATTTTGAAGCCACTACTATGGAGATTAAGGGGATGAGAATGTAAATCTCAAGTAAAAAGGTAATTGAATGTAATAGCAAACACTGCTCGCTCTATGTTAATTTTAGCTCTTCCCCTGGATACAAGACGCTGTATTAGTGTTTTATTACCATTTTGTTTGCACTAATAAAATAGTAAAATTTATTTCAAGGAAGTTGAAGGATGGTTTTACAATGCAAATTTGAAGAAATTGGACTTTTCATTTATGCCTCTGCTATTTTAAACCCTGACGGGTGTAAATTAGCTATAGGGACTTAGCAGACCCCACTGATAGGGGATTGGGTGGCAGAAACCCTGTCAGAGGTTCCAGACAAGCTCAGGGCAGAAGGCAGAGGGTACTCCATGGCAGGGGAGGGGGCAGGCACTCAAGAGGGGGGGAACCCATTGGGTGGGACAGGGCAGTGGGTGAGGGCGTGTCAGGCATGAATGACTCTGGGTGTAGGTGAGCTTGTCACACACTGAGCTGGTGAGGAGACACACAAGGCCACCAAGCTCAAGGCTTTGTCTTCCCTCTTGGCCCTTTGGCCTCCTACCTGTCCTGACCTTGGGCCTCTCTTAGCCTGGTGAACAGAGGAACAGAGCAACCTCTTTCTCCAGAAAGGGCGAGTAGAATAGGTGTCCAGCTCCGACCTATCCTTTTGAAAGGCGCCGAAGATTGAGGAAGCAACAGGAGCGTCGAGGAAACACTGAGCCGAAAAGGAACTAGGGGAAAGACCCAGGCCAGAAAGGAGCGTCCCACAGCTTCCCGGGTGTATTGGCCTTCTCCATGCTTCCTTTCAACCCAGGCATACTTGAGAAACCAGGAGCAGGACTTTTCTGAGGAAGTAGGCATCCCATCAAGTTGGGCCAGATGGACCCAGATGTGGTAGTGTCCTTGAACCAAAAAGCTAGAGGACTGAATTAAAAAAGGAAAAAAAAAAAAAAAAAAGAACCTGAGTTATCTGAATTTTAGGGAACTGGGTGATGGCATAGCTAGGCGGAGAAAGGGGTGATAGAAGAGTCTCATTTTGCATTTTGGGTGAAGAATTCAGGTTGGATCTTGTTTTATCCAAACCGGTTTGTTTATCTCTGAAAAATTATCTGCAGCAATGGCCCAAAGCAATGCATTGGGGGACCCACTTCCAAAGGGTAGGGAGCTGAACAAGTGTTCTGCCGTCTGGCGGAGTCTGCGGCATGTATTGCCCAGGGTTTTCTGGCCATCTGCCTGGTGTGGGGAAATGGTGAGCCTGTGTCGCCAGTTTCCAGCTCCAGCCCTAGGTCTTGTGGAGTTTCAGCGTGTTCTCCCTTATTCTGGTGGTGCCTATGTGTGTGTGTGATGCAAAGATTCAAACTGTTGATACTGGCCCGGCCAGAGCGGAGCAACCGAAGGCGTCTGTGAGAGAAACTGGAGCTGAGATGGACTTGACCCCCTTGACTGCAGATCACATGAGCTCTGAGTGTTAGGACTCTCTGCTCATGGGTTGCAGGGAACTTGGTGCTAGGAGAGAAGAGGGTGGGCACAGATCCCCCTTCCCTCTTGATCAAGAATCCTCTAAGGGGTGGCACCTGTGGCTCAGTGAGTAGGGCACCGGCCCCATATTCTGAGGGCGGTGGGTTCAAACCCGGCCCCAGCCAAACTGCAACAACAAGAACAAAATAGCCGGGCGTTGTAGCAGGCGTCTGTGGTTCCAGCTACTGGGAGGCTGAGGCAAGAGAATCACCTGAGCCCAAGAGCTGGAGGTTGCTGTGAGCTGTGATGCCACGGCACTCACGGCAACAAAGTGAGACTCTGTTTCTAAAAAAAAAAAAAAAAAAATCCTCTAGGCTTACAGGGTTCCTTCTGGGGCACCTGCATTGACCCAGGTGGTGGGAGCAGGGCCAGTGCTCTGTGTAGCTGTCAATGAAGCAGGAAGATTCTCCATCTGGGTCTCTTTGGGATCCTTTTAGATCAAGGGGCTGTGGATGGGATTTCTTATGATCGTGGGTTTAGGGAATGTGAAGAAGGCAAGAGACTCTAAGCCCAGCCCCATAACAGGTCAGGAGGCCCTGGTGGCTATGGGCTGGTAGCTAAGGAGTAGAGGGGGTGGCCCTGAGCTGGCAGAGGTAGCCATGGCCTGGCAGGTTTGAGAGTGTTGCTGCCAGGAGTCAGAGATGAGAATGTTTGTAGTGGCCTGTTGTTTAGCTTTTGAAATGGTTTCTCCTTCTCTGAGAGTGGGGAAATGCCCACTGTGTACTCAAGGATTTAGAGACGGCATCAGGCAGGGGGGTTACACTCTGGGTGGATTTCAATCCAAAACTGTAATTACATCAACAAGCAGACAGAAATGGGAAAGGGGGATTAGTGGGGTGCCCCTTGTGGGCATGGTGATGGAGGGGGCACCAGGAGTGCCGGGCCTCTTCGTAGGCATCTGCCAATTCTCTTAGGCTCGAACTCTATGCTGGGGTCAGAGCTAGGGTGAGTCTCCCTAGAGCACCACAAGGAACAACCAGGTTCCCTGGGGAGCCATTTTCTCCTTGTCTACGCTTAACTTTGCCCAGCCCATCTCTGGAGAGTCACGGTCTCTCTGAGCAGCACCAGTGCTATTCCCCGCCCTCACGGCCTCTTCTAGCGTGTGTCTGCTCCCGCCTGAAATAGAAGGAGGTTCCATTTTGAGTGATGTGACTTTCTTTTTGGCATGGGGTACATGTGTGTGAGTTGGGGACAGGGTAACCCAAAAGGACACCAGAAGACCTGCTACCTTGTCCTGTTTTGTTTGGGGGACCCTCCTTTTGATTTGTAACACTTCCCTACTTTCCCCTTTAACCTTGAGAGAAAGAAGCCAGAACATCTAGGCCTTTTGCCCACAGGCCTCTGACCCTGCCTCTCATCCCGCTCAGCCCCCTGGAGTGTGGCGGACAGCTCTCCCCTCCCTCTCCCTGCACCCCTGCACCTGTCAGCTGTCTCATTGACTGTCTGGCTTGGCTGCCACCCATCCTGTCCTCCCAGGCCAGCTCCGCCCCCACCCCCTCCCCCAAGCCCACAGTCCCCCCTTCCTGTCTCTGCCCACGTCTGTCTCTACCTGCCCGTCGCCGGCACACCTGAGAATCCGAGGCTGCCTAACGGAGTGTGGGGACGTTTCAGGGTGTTTACCAGACAGCCAGGATAAGGTATTAAATCCTGTTGCTGTCTTCCCAGGGCCAGGTTCCTCAGATGGTTTTCCAAATCCCTAATCTCAGTGCCCACATCCCTGCCCAGCCTATGTTTGATGGGAGCTTTCCTTTCCGATTGAAGCTGAACCGAGCAGGATCTGTCGTGGGGTTGGGTCTGGGTTCCCACCGGTGCCTGATGACACGAGCATCCAGCCCCTTCCTCTCTCTGGCTCTTCCTTCCTCCCCTCCTTTCTTTCTCTGGGAATCTTAGTGAATGGGGCCAGGATTCTGCCACCAGGTGTTCTAGAACTTTCTTGAGCCTCCCACCCATCCAGTGTAGGGTGAGGCCACCTGCTGTAGTGACGGGGTGTCTCAGATTGGGCTTGGTGGTAGAGGCATGGGGGAATCCAGCTTGAAGAGGGCCTGAGATGGAAGCGATCTGAAGGCCACCTTGGGATGCTTCACACTCAGAAGTGGCCAGTATGGGGTTTTGCTCATGACACCCCTGAAGAGGGTCCTTAGAGAAAACTTGTTTCTCCATGGTGTCTCTGTGTTAGTTTTGGAGGTGACAGTGCTAGGGAGGACATGTGTTCCTGTCTGGCGCTTGGGGTGGGCATTCTCCCCTTCTTTAGCTGGTTGAAACTTTGGGGTTACACGAAGGCTCATGTACACCCAAGTGAACAGGGACATCATTGGGGCACCCGGTAGTTTCTGTTCTTGGTGCGGGGCCTTCCCTTTGGGGACCTGTCTGTCTTCCTAGGACGGTAGAACTGGCAGAGAGCAAGGTGGCGCAAACTCTGCCCTTCACCTTTGCTCCCAGAAAGTAGGCTGGAAGAGGCCAATTTGCTTACTGCTCTCCCCCAAGCTAGGAAGTTTCTGTGAGTGGAGGAGTAGGACTCTAGCCCAGTGGGGGCACTTGGCTACTGGTGGTGGCTTAGATCTGGCTCTCTGCATCTGCCTGGAACTGAGGGATCTGTTCTTTCCCTGACCTGCCGTTTGACCTCCTAATCACAGCTTCTCTCCTCTCTCCATCCCGTGTCCCTTCTCTTCCTTCCTCCAGACAACCAGAGGTCTCTTGGGTTTCACAACAGCCCCAGCCTCCCTCTCTCTCCAGGTCTCTTCACCTTGTTCTTGCTGGGCTCCCGGTGTCATGTGGCCCCACCCTCTTGCTGTGGCCTTGGCAATCAGCACTATTCCCAACTTGTCTCTCTGTCTCTTCTGAAGTCAGTGTGCTGCAAGAGCAGAGGGTCTCAGGACATAGGAGAGAGGGTCTCGGCAGTGGCAAATAGGGCTAGTGACCAGACAGAGGGCAGCAGCTGACTGCATGTTGAATCCTCAGTCACCCCCATTATCAAGGCTAGAAGCTGAGGCTCCTGTGGGTATCCTGGGTGCCAGAGTTTCTGATTTTACTTAGGGGGTGTTCTTTTTCTAATATGTGTTGGGCAAAGATCAAGAAGTGAAATAGAAAAAAAGGGGGAGCAGAAAATATCTGGAGGGTGACAGGTGGGCCGGTGGTGGTGGTGGGGAGGAGGAGGAAGAGGAAAGAGGTGAAATTAATTCATTAGGAAAACTTGTTACTGGCTTTGCTTAGGTGCCTCCATTTTAAAAGTCTACGTTTACAATAAGTCGCTAATTAAAATACAAAATTAAGCAATAGCTTAAAGTGTTTTTTTTTCCCTTACACTTTAATTGCATGATTTTTTGTGATGTAATTTCTGGAAACACCCAGTGTACCTCACGGGGCTGATTGTTTGATAAACTAGAAGCACCTGAAACCAACCCAAAAAACAAATATATAAATGCGAGGGGAACTTCAGGTAGATGGGAAATGACAGACCGCAGACAGCAGGGAAAATTCATAAAAATAATAAGAAAAACTTCCAAGTAAGGGCATTTATCCTGCCTCCCCACCCTTGCTCTACCCAGCCCCAAACCAGAACAATCTATGTGTCTCCGAGGGAAAAAAGCTGAAACAGAAGCCAGACCAAGTGGGGCAGTCATTCTCTGTCCCTTACCCCCAAGTTGGCGCTATGGAGAAAAAGCAGATGCAACTTAGAATCTTCCCTGATTCCATTTCTAGCTGGGCCCAGTATTTGCTGGGACTTTGGCTTTCATCACTGACCTTTCAAAAGATTTTTTTGTCCCCTTGTTCTGAACCTAGATTCGATCCCAAGAAGGGTGTGTGGGGGCAAAGACTGTCCATCCTGGGAAAAGGAAGCCTCTCCATGTTTAGCCATGGCAGACAGTAGACCAGGCTTGGGTTGCTGGCCCCGCATGCCTGGCTATGCTAAGAGCATTGCTTCTTCTAGAAAGTAATAGGAAAGGGTGGTCCAAGAGATGTGTGGGTTGACTTTTGCAGACAGCCCCATGGCCTGCTTGCTGCCTTCTCTCAGGTGTAGACCTAAGTGATGATTGCAAAACTGCTGAGAAGCGTGTCAGGAACTGATAGGGGTGGGGCTGGGAGGAAGTTGGATACCACTGGCACCCTGGCTGCTGGAGGATCGTAGGCCCAGCATCATCTGTGAGCTCTGGGCCTCCTGGGTGTGGAGCATCTGGGCAGCAGGAGCTGTTGGGACAGAGGGGACCTGTAACCACACTGCTGTCTACTTTTTCCACCCACCAGCTGGGAGTCCAGTTGGCTGGGGACCCCAGAAACCTCTGTACATTCTTCTGGGGAAAAAAGAATTGGCCCCTTTTAGAGTCTTTTTTAAAAATATATTTTCTCTTTAATTATAACTCATGCTCGTGGCTCACTGGAAAACACAAAAAAGAATAAAGAAAATAATTTAAAAATGTGTAGTATAGTAGTTGAAGTTTGAGTTAGGGAGCCAGAAAAACCTTGTTGTAAGCCCCAGCTTTGCCACCCAGCACTGTAACTTCCGGTAAGTTACTTAACATTTCTGAACCTCAGTTTCTTCATCTATAAAGTGAAGATAATTATAGTATATATCTTGTAGGCTGGTGATCCATGTGAGATATTTAGCACTGAGCTCGGCACACAGCACACTTAAATATTAACTGTTTCTGTTACTATAGCTAATAGTAATTATTCCTACTGCTTTAGTACACCATTTTTTATTAAGAAAAAAAAAATTAACATTAATGAGTTATCTGTCTAAACTTAGGCTGTCTAATAGAGTAGCCTCTGGTTTGATGTGGCTATTTAAACTTTCACTAATTAAAATTAAATTAAATTAAAAACTCAGTTCCTCCCTCACGTTCACCACATTTGAAGGGCTCAGTGGCCCCACTTGACCAGTCGCTGCCTACTTTGTCCAGGTGTCTCTTAATGGCTACATAGTAGTCCATCATGTGCTAAATCACGTTGTTCTCAATGGTTTGGAATTTTGTTCCTGGGAGGTTGGACCATCCTCTGGGCTCTGATTGGGTCTGCTGGGCTTGCCCTTCCTGGTGCTTGGGCTCTGGTGCACTCTGATTGGTGCCAGGCAGTGAAGGATTCTGGGAGGAGCAGACCCAGCCTGCTGATTGGCCTCCAGTGATGGTGCCTGGGAAAGGGGCGGGGCTCTATCTCCCTACCACCAAGGCAGAGTGCTCTGGCAGGGCAGGAGGGGGCTGTTCCCCTCAGCGCCCAGTGCCTACCTCAGCCTGGCTCATCCACACCCTTCACCTTAAAGGGTTGGAGACCATCTTTACTTGAGGTAGCAAAGATGAACACTAATGTTCTAATGTCCCCCCAGGGGGACTGCAAGGTATATGCAGTATATGCAAGGTGTATGGCCCCATGCAGCAAGGTGGCCTTTCTTGGTGGGGAATGGCATGGTAGAGGCTGGCCTGGCTCCCTGATGCCTGATCCTAGTCAGGGTCTTCAGCCTTCCATAGGGGTCCTGACTCAAAATGGTTGTGAGATTCTGGGCAAGTTAGGAGGCTGGGATCCCAAGCTTGCGGTGGGGGAGGGGGGGGGGCTCCTCCAGGAAGACCTTGCAATGTAAGGTGAGACCATCCTGTGACTAGGGTTGGCAGAGTGAGAGTTGGGGTGCTGAGGGGGTCATGGCCTTCCCCGTGTGCCGAGGGCACAGCTTGGAGTGGAGGGCTGGGACAGGGCCACAGGGGAAGTAATCCCCAGGGCAGTGGGCGAGACGGATAGGGAGAGCTGAAACTGGACCTGCTGATGTGGCCCTTTCTGCTCACAGCGGATCATAAAATATGGCTCAGATTTTCATTACGGGCTCTATCGATTATCTTCTGGGATGGATGAATTATAGAGAACATTAAATTTTTTTAAAAAAGCAAGTGAGAGAGGAAATATCTGAATGAGTTTGGGTGGTCGATGGCAGAAAGGGCTGAGCCACCAAGCCTGGTCTCTGAGCAGGGTGAGGACCAAACCTCTCAGGCAGGCAGCCTCTGACTCTGGCTCTCAGCCGCCCCAGCCGCCCTGGGCCTGGCCCAGTGATAGGAAGGCCTCTGCCACCCTGTGCTCCCTTTGCCTGTGCCCCATCCCCTCAGGGATCTGGCCTAGGCTCTGGGAAGGCAGAAAATCATTTGTTTATAGGGGCTCTGACCTGGAAGTAAGACCTTTCCCAGGCTTTGGGCCTTCATCGCTGGGAGGTGGGCCCCACGCTCTGCTGTTTTCCCTCCAGGGACCTCCTGATTATTCATTCTGGAGATGCCTGCCTGGGCAGAGGGAAGGTTCTGAGGATGTCTTGGTCTCCCGGGGACCGGACTGGGATGGGAACTCCTGAGGAATGTGGACACCTGTGCCTGTTAGCCTCCTCATTTTTTCATGCTCCTCCTGTTCCTTCTGTCAGCGGTCACGAACACAGAGGATTTTCTTTTTCCTTTGTAAGCTTGGGAAGAGCAAGTCTGGATCCCCCTGCTGCACATACAAGTCCAGTGTGGAAAGAGGACCTCCGGAACGCCCGTTCCTCCCTCGCCTCTCCCCCTCCCCCCTCTCCTTGTGGAGCAGTGTACTGGTTAGGTGTCAGACAGCTGTGGTTCAAATCCCTTACCAGCATGTGACCTTAGGTGGGTCACATCCCTCTCTGAGTCTTAGTTCCTCCACTCTGCAGTTGAGATAATAATCTGCCTCATCATAGATTATATATATTAATCTCGAGATGATTATATGTACTAATGTTTTAAAATCCTGAGTACACAGTGCTTAATAAACATTAACTATTTTCCTCCTCTACCATGGCAGAGTCTAGAAACCTTCCCCTTTCTCTTTGTTTAGGCGTTTTGATTTAGTAAGTGCTTTATAGCGCGTACTGTGTGCTACGTACTTTTCTTAGCATGTTACACATAATCACGTAATCTAAATGACTGTATGCAGGAGGAAGTATTGTTATCTCCGTTTTTCTGTTGGGGAAACTGAGGCACATAGAGGTTAAAGTAATTCACCCAGGTGGCAGAGCCTGGATTCATACCTGGGCAGTCTGCTTGTGTACTAATTTCCACTGTGGCCGGTCCATTGATCTCATGAGGTAGCATGTGCGTGCGTGTGGCAACGGCCCTGCCCTCGTGGTGGTCTCTGGCACACTCACTTCCTGACCTTCCATATAGTCTTTGGCTCTCTCAGGAAGATCATCCCTGACCCTGTATTATCTGGGGCCCTGTTCTGGGTGGCACATATCTCCCCAACCCCACACCATCCCCTTACCCTCACTTCACCTAGGCTGCTGTGAAAAGGTGGTGGTTTCCATGGATATCCGTCTCCCTCTGGCGACACACCCTTTTTTGTATAACTCTGTTCCCAGGAGTTGATTGTTTTTGGCACACAGCTTTGTAAACTCATCCAACAATTAAAAAGGGGGAGGGGTGGAACAAAAAGGAGACAGATAGTAACTGTGGGGTGAATGACATGTAGGAAGGCCTCTGGGGTGTGGGTCCCTCCCTGTCCCCTGTCGGCAGCAGGACAGCACCTTAAGTGCAGAAGGGCCACATAACCAGCTGGCTGGGAGTTCTGCTTGCAGAGTTCTGAATTCTCAGAACTCCATGTTTCCTTCCACTTGAGCGGTGCTCTTGTCCTGTTCCTCCCTCCCTCAGAAATCTAAAGGGGCCCATTCGCGGAGCCAACATAGCCATCTCCAGAGGTCACCTGAAGCCCTGAGATGCCGGCTTGGACCGATCTGAATATTTACTGGCTTTGCTTTGGTTAAGTGTGTGTGTGTTTGCTGTTTGTGTACCATCAAATACCTACTGCGTTGGGCGTACCCGTCGTAGGCTGTGTGAGATCACAGATGAAAAATGCAGTGAAAAACACTTTCGTGCCACAACACATCATGTAGGATTTTTGTATTAAGATGTGGATTTTTTTATTGTTTTTTTTTTTTTTTCCTTTTCCATACAGCCCTGAAGTTGGGCAACGTGAATGTCTGTGTTTTTGTTTTCACTCCGGGTGGTTTATGAAATCTGCTCATTAGTGCCCTGTCCTCTCCCTACCGAGGCCTGATCTTCCACCATTATCCTCTGGGATGTAGATCTTTCCCCCGTCACCTCCCAGTGTCTCCTCCCCAAACACGCATTCCGTCTGATGAAAGTCAGTGGCCCTGCTTCCCAATCCCGTGTGTCCCAGGCAGATGTTCGCTGTGGTGGGAAAATCTCTGCCCTGCCAAGGATAATGTCTCTTAGCCCCTTGTCTGGAGAGAAGAAGTGTCCCTTCCCCACAGGATCTTCTGACTTAGGGTGGCCTCTCCTGAATGGCTTCCTGGCCCCCATCCTGTAAGATGGCAGGTGGTGATGGGTATAGCATAGCTGAGACCTCATTTACAAGGTAGGTTTGGGGGTCCTGCTGCTCACCAGGTGTGTTACCAAAGCCCTTGCCGTCTGCCCCCTTCAGGAAGCACCTAGGCCTTTGGTTGTGATCTTACCAGTGCTTTCTGGTGGCTCTGTGGGATTTGCTCTAGGTCTGTTTTGAAGCCAGGAGAAGTGAGATTCAGGAGGGGAAATAGTATCAGGTGTGGGTGGTTGCTGAGGTCATGGGCAGGGGAGGAGGAGGAAATTTGGAGGTGAGTCGGACCTTGGAGCCTGTGAGCCAGGCCTGGCTTCGGCACCTGAGTGGAATGACCTTTGGCAAGTCACTTCGTATCTCTGTGCCTGCTCTCCCTAATCTATCCATGGGGACTATAATCATTCCTACCTTTGTGTTGTAAAGATTTGGCAAGATCGTGCATGTAGAGCTCTTGGCATGGTGCTTGGCAAAGAGAAGCCATCTAGTTGGTTAATCCCCTTAGTTCTCACACAGGCCTATCAGCAGGGGGTAAAAATCAGTCATCTGGTGTGCCTTCTGCTCCCAGCATGCTACCTGGTGCATAGTAGGTACCCAGTCGGTTCTTATTGGAATTGTTTGGAGGAAGATAGGAAACTAAGTGGTTCCCTTGAACCTGAAAGTTATGAGTTCACGAGGAGGGAGAAGGGACCAAGATGCACGTTGGGGCTTGGGGCAACTAAACAGAATGAAACATGAAAATGGCCAATGAAGATTCTGCTGGAGAAGAGGGATGAGGCACTGCCAGGCCCATCTGATTCTGACATGCAGTCAGGGACTAGTTCAGTTCCACAAACACTTGCGCTGCCCACTATGGCCAGCTGTTGTGCTAAATGCTGGGGACACAAAGATAATTAAGACCTGGTCTCTGCCCTTGAGGAGTTGAAAATCCAGTGGTGGAGACAGAGTTGTGAACAAATTAGTTTAGTCCAGTATGGATATAAATGCCACAACGGAGGGGCAGAGTAGAGGGGCATATGGGCCTGCTTGGAGTAGATTCTAGAAGGTTACCTTGAAGATACTCAGAAGAAGAGGAAGGTGGTGAGCCCAGGCCTTTATAGAGCACTTGTTAACACCCTTTCACATCTCTTGTTAATCTTCCCCACAGTCTGCTAGCTAGGCAGGAAGAAGGTGTCATCTCCACCTGACGGATGAGGAAACTGAGGTAGGGAGATTAAATGGCTGTCTGACGCCCCATGGGAGGTTCCGTCGCCTAACTGGGACTCAGACTCATGTCCTCTGGTTGTCAGCCTAGTGCACCTGGCTTCTCACCTCTTCACCCGAGAGATTCT
Organism: Arctocebus calabarensis; assembly: GCA_963573935.1. Taxonomy (NCBI): domain Eukaryota; kingdom Metazoa; phylum Chordata; class Mammalia; order Primates; family Lorisidae; genus Arctocebus; species Arctocebus calabarensis. The sequence goes on from CAUYON010052845.1 coordinate 13,266, forward strand.
GGTCACAGAGACCTGGCCTTCTGGCTAGGATTTGGGCTGGACTCTAGGGCCGTGGGAGGGCCCCAGTCCATAGACAGGCCTGAGGCCTGTGTCCTGGTTTGGTAAATGGGTCAGGCCACTTGGTTGGGGACAGTCCCAAAGCAAGGCCACACCCTGGCAGGGCTCGGGGGTGGCAAGAATGGGGAAGACTGGGAAGAGGAGGAGGCCCGGCCACACCCTTTATTCAGTTGTTCTTGGCGCCAAAGCTGAGAAGCTCCCTCTGCCCTGTTCAGGCCTCTTAGCTGGAAGAGGCCAGACAAGGACCCTGCTAGAGTCTAGAACACCTTCTTTCCCCATAAGTGGAAACTGCCCCCTTTTTTTGAGACAGATCTTACTTTTTCACTCTTGATAGAGTGCTATGGTGTCAGAGCTCACAACCTCAAACTCTTTGACTCAAGTGATCCTCTTGCCTCAGCCTCCCAAGTAGCAGCGACTACAGGTGCCCATCACAAGTCCCAGGCTGGTCTCGAACTCCTGAGCTCCAGCAATTTACCTGCCTCAGCCTCCCAGAGTACCTCTCAGAGGATCATAGGCATGAGCCACTACGCCCGGCTGGAACCCCCTTCTGAACCAGGACGTGACATAGGGACTGTTCAGCATTGGCATGTGGGCAGACTCTGGTCATTCCTGCTCCTTGCCAAGAGTCAGGAAGGTAGAGGTGTCTCTCTTGACCTTTTCTCTGGGGAAATGTGTGTGTCACTTTTGTAAACCTGGAAAAGGAGAGTGTCAGCCCTCTGCATGTAAGATGCTGGCTTTTCGGTGAGCTTTTCCTGATGGGATATTGCAGTAGAGTCTCCCAGTAGGAGAGTATTCTGGGGGCAGGAGCAGGTGGTCTAAGGCACTCTTTCCTCTAGCCAGGGATATTCTGTTGGTGGATGGGCTGCCCAGGGCTTTGGGGGATTCTGGACTAACAGGCAGGGGAGATACAGAGCCCAGAAGAATGAGTCTCCCAGTGGCCCTGAAGTTCCCATTAAAGTGTTTTTTCCTCTTTTTTAAAGAAAAAAATATTCCCAAACTGGAAAACAAAGGAAATCCACTTCCCCCAAATCACACGAAACTCACATTAGGGGCCTGGCGGGAATCCATGGAAACCAGGAAACCCGCTGTTAACCCTGTATGGTGCTGAAGGGTGGGATGGGAGCTGGGCTGAGCCAAGCCTTGCACCACTGTCACTGTCCATCTCTAACTGCTTCCCCCAGGGAGCTGGTCTCAGTGGCATTGCCCCGCTGAGGTGGGGTGGGACTGGGGCTGAAGCCCTCACCTTGAAAGAGCCAAGTCCTCCTTCCACTCAGAAAGGCAGGAGAAGAGGGCTTCGTGCACTCCCAGGAGGCCCCTGGGGACTCTGAGGGCTGGGCTAAGTTGGAGAACCTGCTGGGCAGCTGCCCACACCATGCCACCCTGTGGAGTCAGGCTGGAGCCTACTCACACACTTTGGGAACACAGCCTCTGTGGATGCTGCAATCCTCCTCAAAAGCGGAAGGAATGGGCTAAAGTTTTGGTGCCACTCTTCCTGAAGCCAGCTTCACGTGTGTGGTGGGTACGAGAATGGAGGGAGAACCCCGGCACCCCGTTCTCACATCCACGAGCCTGCTTCCAGGCCTGGGAGGTTGTGCGCCGACATCAGCTGGTGTGTTTGTGTTTGCACACAGAGGGGCTCATTTTTTCTAAAAAGGCTGAAAATATTTACAGGTTTGAAGTTGAAACGCAAACAGGAAAAGCCCTTTAAAAAGTGAGTGTAGTGGATATTCAAAACAGGAATCACCATGGAAACACCACAATATTTGCTTAAATTGACACAAAGGTTGTCGGCAGCAGGGCACCAACTTTCTTTGGCCATTTTTTTCTTTTTTTGTCCCAACATCTATCTCCATAGCCCCCTTCCCGGATGGGCTCTTTTCTCCTTTATGAGATAAAGTAGCACAGAATTGGAATGGGGAGAAAGGAGGGGAAGTGAGAAGAAGCCATGTTCACCATCCTGGGTAGCTGTAAAGACACCTATTGGTGCCTCCTTTAGAGATTCCTCAAGGGCCACCCAGGGGTCACGGGAGCAGCTGGGAACTGGCCAAGGGAGAGAGAGCCTGGAGGACGCAGGCACCAGGGAGCATAAGGCTTGGTTTGGTTGTAAGGGGTCTGATCTGTTTCCGGTGTTCTCTTGATCCATTGTCAGGCTGATCTTTCACCCTGGGTGCCGAGCCTTGGGTGTGATCACTCTGTTGTTACCTGAGGTGGCACCTGATTGGCTCTGGTATTGTCTCTGCCTGTTTGATTCTTTTATTAGGTGCGACAACTATGTAGCAACTGGCTAATAATTGTGCAAAGGGCATACTGGTTTCAGGGTCAGGCATGGCACACACCACGGCCATTCTTCAGTGTCTTCTGCCACTTGGCAGGCAGGGGCCAAGAATCTGTTACCTCGCTGGCAGCTTAACATGCGAGGTGTTGGCACCTGACTCTCCATTGTCCTCCTGTGTGATGTGGCTTTGTAGGTATCATTGTAGCCTAATCTTCTCATTTCTTATGTTGGTAGGTAAACAGACCTCGCTGACTGAAGGCAAAGACCACTCCATTCCACCTGCCCTTCCAGCTACCCCGGCCACTGACTCCTCCTTTACAAGGAGGTCTTGCAACTCCCCAGTGGTGTGTGTTGGAATGGACTTCGGACCCTGCCCTCTTGGGATACAAAGGTAGCTGTTCTCTATTCCCAAGAAACCACCAGGAAACGTGGGTCAGCCAGTATGAGGGTTGCTTCTTAGGGTGGGGACTGCTTAGGTCATAGACTTGATTTTCCCAGTGAGTTCTGACCTGGACCTTAGATGAAAGTGAAGAAAATGTCAGATTGAGAATAGAGCTAGGAGCAGGACATCTGCATTTTGGCCTTGGCTTTGCCATCTACTGGATCTCCAGTATCCCCACTGTAAAAGAGTCCTCTCACTGTTTCCATGGGGTGACATTAAATGGTGCTAGCAGCAGGTAGGTATTTCAGGTGAAGCCTGCGCTCTGCAGTGCTACTCCTGGATCTAAGCATTGGGCATTTCCGAAATTCATCTCAGGGAATGGTAGGTCCAGCCTCCCTGCGTGTCCAGAGGCTATCTGCTCTGAGCTTGTGTGTGATAGGAGCTGGCCTGGGAATGACTCATCGGGGCTCTCTTGGGTGGTCCTGCACCCTAGGCAGGACCTTCCTTAGAGAAGAAGGTACAGGTGCCTTTTGATCCAGGCTTGGAAATAGCCCCTTGCCTAAGGCAAACCACCTATGCCAGCCATAGGTAGTCTGTGGGTCTGGTGCTGTTAGATATTTCCTGCAGGTACCAAATGTGGCAGTTCTGGGGGTGGGCGGTTGGCACACAACAGGTGACTTTTTGCATATTGCCTTTATTCTTTATTCTCTTGAGATCCTGAGGGAACCAGCCCAGAGGGATTGGGTATTCATAAAATTAATGGGCAAAGTCTCAGGATAGAGGCTGAGGCTGAGGGGCCAGAGGATTTCTGGGGAGGGCAAGTCTGAGGGTCACTTCTCCTGTGTCTGCTCCGCTGAAGTCAGCATCCCTGGCTCACCCTCCTGAGCTCTTGCTTCCCACGACTGCCCTTATGGCCGGGCTCTGCAACTCTGGACTTTGAACTTGCAGTGAGGAAGCACTTGCAGAGGTGGGTCTTGGTCCCCACTGGGGTTTGGTAAGACCCAAAGCTGTAGGCCTACTTCATTTCAGGCCATGCCTCCTTGGGGACTAGCAGAAGCCTGGGATGCAGCCCAGAGATTTGTAAATCAGATGCAAATGTAGCTTTTGGTTGCTGTGGTCGAGCAACTGTGTGGCCAAGACTCTTCTTCCTGGTGTCCAGAATGCAGTCCACCCCAGGACTTGGTCCATCATGCTTCAGATGTGCTTCCATTGTCTGCTGCATGGCAATGGGGTTGTTAGACTGCTGCCTGGAACAGCTGCTTGGGGAGCTGGGGTGCGCTGGAGTCTCACTTGGATTTGACATTAGCACCTGCCCCTCATTACACCCTTCCTGGGCTCCTCTTGCCTGTCTCCACTCTGCTGATGGTTGTGAGTCCTGGGAAGGCAGAGTCTTTGAGCCTCTGGGGGGTCTTGTCCTGTCCCACTCCGCACTCTGCTCATGAGGCTGTCAGAGGGCTGGGTGGAGCCCCCTTTGAGGGGATAATGTTTGCCTGCTCCGTTCTCAGTGGTATGCATTTTGTTTTCTTCTTTCCCTGGGAAAAACATGCCCATTAGTTTTTCCCTTTCTGAAGTTTCCACTCACTGTTGACTCCCAAGGGCCGTGCTAGCTGGGATTTGCACCGGTGTGGAGTATGGGCTCCACAGGTCCCCCGAGACTCCCACGTCCTAGCGTCGGCTGTCTTGGACTTGATAATGAAGCTTGGGAACTCCAAGGGCTCCAAGAGGGAATGTCATGGCCAAGTCCCTCACTCTCCTGCCCCTTTCCAATGACCAGGGTTGGCCCATGGTCTCAGAGGTGTCCTGTCTCCACCAGTGTGAACAAGAGGGCAAGTCAGTGCTCAAGTCAAGTCCATGGGCCTGACCCTGTCTGGCTCAGATTCTCCCTATTTCTGGCTCCTCTGCAGAAGATCTGGTTGCATTTGTTTGACAGTTACAGAGGGCCTGGTGTTGGCCAGTCATTCCCTGGTGGGCAAAGTGGATGAGACAGGCTCTGCTCTCATGAAGTCTGATAGGAGGAAGAAGCAAACAGACAAGTCCAGAAAGGAGCAAGGAAGACACTAGTAGAAAATGAGGTGAGAGGCAGTAACCGGGTGGCCCTTTAGGTGGCTGCTCATAGGAGTGCTTTGGAAGAGGTAACATTTAGCTGAGACTGAAGGACAGGAAGTGGATAGCCCTCTGAAGAACAGACAGGAGAATATTCTAGAAAGAGGGAACAACTAGTTTAAAAGTCCTAAGGTAGGATGAACTTGGCATATTCAATGACCACAAGGAAAGGCCAAGTGGCCAGGATGTGGATGGGGGTGGGTATCAGGATGTTGTAGGGCTGTGTGTGCTGGGGGAGGAGTTGGGACTCTTACTCTTAGGTGACAGGGATGCCACTGGAGCGTTTGAAGCAAGGGTAAAGTGACGTGCTTTTTGTTTTAAAAAGATGGCTGGTGCTGCCAGGATAAGAAACCGGGAGGCGAGAAGATGAGCCACTGCAGCGGATGGTGTGAGAGGACACTGGCTGGGCTGAGGAGCAGGTGGACAGGTGGGAGGGGACAGCATTGTGTGTGTTCAGAGAGTCAGCAGCAATAGCTGATGGATTGAATGGGGTGAGGAAAAGGGAGGACCCCAGTGTTCTGAACCCTCTGATCTGTGGCCTTATGTCTTTGCCTCTCTCTAATGCCCCCAAGCTCAACAATGCCAAGAACACCCCATGGCTTTTAGAAGCTTAACATCTATGGACTAGGGGAGAAGTGCCATTTTGGAACCATGCTGCTTGCTGAGAAAGGCTTGTCTGAGTGGGCCAGCTACCTCCTGGTCAGTGTGGCAGTGTGGACAAAGGCCTGTGGCCCAATCTTCTCGGCAATATTTTCACCAGTCAGCCTTAGAGCAGCTGGGTCTTCCCAGCTCACTATCCCATCGGCCCTGACTCTGCACTGAAGCCAGTTTGTGCCTTTGCTTCATGGATTCTGTGCTGGGTCTGAGACTGGGGCTAGAAGTTCGTGGAGTTTCTCACTGTGGCTATAAATGTGATCTGTGTTCTCAAGGGCTGAGCTCCTGGGCACCTTTATCCCTGTGCTGGGTCATACACAGCTTCAGTTGATTAGTTGTGAGGGCTGACAAGTGAGCTAATCTAAGAGCTCACTTGGTAGGGCCAGCTCAGCCACCAGCCCCAGATCCTTGTCAGGGATCTTAGCAGTCTGTCCACCTGGAAAGGTGTGAATTGCTGTAGTAGCCTGTCAGACTTAAAGCTGGGCCATTGTCCTCTTCTTTGGGACCTCTGGCATGAAGCTCTACTCTCCTGGGTCCTGACATGCTTGTGTAGGCCACATTGAGACTGCAGTCCCAGCATGAACACTGTGCTAGTGGGGTGACCCTGACTCCCATGGCAGGCCCTGTGTGGCTCTGGACGCTACTGTGCAGCCCACTAGCAAGCCAGAGGCCCGGCTGGCATGAGAGTAAAGCTGTCACAGCCGGCTGCTGGGCCCCTGTGAGCACTTGCTCTTGCTAGCAACATAATCACAGCCATATGGGCCAGCTCAGCCCTCCAGGAGCACTCTGGAGGCCTGACCTCCGGGGGGGGGGGGGGTGGGTGACGGGAAGGGCAGGCTGATGATGTCTGGCAGGGGGGCATTAGGGGTGTCCCAAGTGGGTAGCAATATGGAGCACAGCAGCCAAGTCTTCTAGGAAGCTCTGACTTCCAGGAGGGTTATGAGGGAGCAAGAGGCCAGGCTGGCAGTGTCTTAGCCTGCTGTGGGTGACGGGGCTGTCCCAGACCTACAGCTGGTGCCTCTGCCTGGCTCCAAGGGGTGTGTCTGTCAGCCTCAGAACACTGGGCTGGCCCTGGGGGAGGGTGTGTCTAGGTGGGCAGGCGTATGCATCTGTGCACGCGTGGGAGGTTTTTCTGCCTTCTGCCTCCGTGGTCTGCACTAGATCTGTGACCTTCACTTGTAACTGGACTGGACAGTTCTAATGCCATCCTCCAGGGCTTTGATCTGATGTGAGCCTGGCAGCTCCAGAGCTCACAGCTAGGGTAGGGGATGCAGAAGGGTGGGGTCAGGAGGGGAGGTGCTGGCTGAGGGAAGTGGGGGCCCAAGTTCTCCGCCACGCCTGGGTGCTTCGGAGGATGAGTGGACTCTAAGGTTGCAGTCACTTTGGCCTGGACAGAGACATGACTGGCAGATGGTTTGGGAAGAATTTCTAATCTTTCTGGTTTCTGGTCAGAATACTCCCTGATGGTGCTAGCACCCTGGCGGTGCCTCCCCCTGGATTCCACCGAGCACAGGTCCAAGGAAAGCAGGGCTAGAAAGGGTTGGAAACACCTGCCTTGTCTAGAGCTACTTCTTGTCTGATGAGGTTACTCCAAAGGGCAGGATGACCCATAGATTTGGGAGGGTGGACGCCTTGTGGGAGAAGCGCTTCTGCCCTGCCTCAGTCCCCATGGCCTCTGAGCGCCCATGGTGAGAAAGGCTGGCACGGGAGAAGTAACATCAGGCGTCACACACCAGGGAGGTCCCAGGGGCTGTGAATGTGCCATCTTCTAGTGTAGATCTGTAAGTCCTCCTCTGTCTTCCACCAGCTCCCCCCAGACTCTTTGATTCTGGAATCTACCCAGAAGTAGACCTGGTCCAGATGAAAGTCCTTAGGCCCAGAGGCTGGCACCCTGAGGTGTGGGGGCAGCCTGTAGGAACCTACCCCTGGACGGCCCACACCTTTGCCTCTTTCTCTCTGATCCTCCAAGCCTCCGGGTGCTCTTCACCCTCCGCTCACCACCAGAGTTTTCTCTCTGCTTTGGTTCCTTGGCCCCTCTCAGGAGCAAGAGTCTTTTCTGACCCAGAGCCTTTGTGGAGGCCGGGAGTTTGGACCCCTGTGGCCAAAGGGGTGAAAGGAGGAAAGGTGTAATTAAACACTAGTTTCTTCTCCAGAAATGCTAATCGGGAAAAGCAATTAAAAGCAACTTTTTTCCCTTAGTAATCTGTGTTAAGAGCTGGTAATGAAGTTTAGGGCCGTAGTGACTCAATATTTCAGCTTCACCGACTCAAGTCAAAACAATCCAAGCCCAGGAGTTTGCTGGCTGCTGAGCTGGGCCCGGGCAGCAGCTGTGAGTCCCACTTCCCACCCTGCCCTGCTTTCCAGGCAGAGTGACTTACAGTCTCAGCTGGAACGGGGGTTTGTGAGACGGAGACAGGGTCCTTGGGCATCCCTCAGAGCAGCAGTTCTCAACCTGTGGGTTATGACCCATAGGAACTGTATTAAAGGGTTGTAGCATTAGGAAGGTTGAGAACCACTGCCTTAGAAGATCCAGAACCTGGAAGTGTGCCTTAGTGAAAATGCTTGGGACTCGGGTACAGGTAACACATAGCAGGGTAGAACTGGGGAGCGGGGTAGGGGGGAACCAAGCCAGGGAAGAGGCGATCTCCAGGGTGGGCTGAGAGCCAGAAAAGGCGATGGTCTTAGTCCTGACTTCTGGCCTCTGGTCCTTTACCTTCCATCTCCATCCCTTGTTAGGTATCAGGACTGCCTCCAGTTGTCGTAGGCAGCAGTGAGCAGGAGAGACAAACCTCCTGCCTCTCCGAGTTCACACTCGGTGGAGGGAGGCAAATGATGGGTGAGAAAAAGGAAGAGAGGCTCATGGGAAGGAGGAGACTACAATAGGGAGTGGGTGGGGGCGGGGGGGATGCGCGGTTTGTGATTTTAGATGTGGCTTCTGAGGAAGGGGTTGTGGAGATGTTGACATTTGAGTGAAGACAGAAAATCAGAGAGGGAGAGGGCTAACCCAGTCAACATCTGGGGAAGAATGTTCCCATCAGGGGAGCAGCAGGTGTGAGACCCTGGAAGCACGAGTCTCCTTGGCTTGTTGCTGGTATGGCTGGAGCAGAGTGAGAGTGGAGGTGCCACAAGAGTTCAGGGGGGCTGGGTGGGGGCTCATAGGGCCTGCAGTCCTTGTAGGCTGTTGTGAGAACTCAGGTTTTTACCCCCAGGGAAAGAAGAAGCTTTTTGAAGATTTCTGAGTGACATGATCTGATTAGGCACAAGCTCTTTATTAAAAAAGAAGACCCAACTGTCATCGGCTCTTCTTCTCATGGGTCCCATAAGTGCCCAAACCTCCCTCCTTGGATGTCCTCTCTTGACAATCCATCTGGGGGCAGGTGAGGGGGTGCTGAGGGGTCTGGCTAGAGCGTGCCCTGCACCAGCGTCAGCCTCCTCCCCCAATCCTCCTGGGGAGTGTTCAGAAACAGGGTCTTGTCACTTTAAGCAGGCCCCCACCCGCCTTCCTGGCCTGCTTTATCTGAAGTCCAAGCGCATGTTGTTCCAGGACCGATCGGCTTTAGCTAATTAATAATCTGACAGGAGCCACCCAGGGGATTAGCCGTTGAGCTGAGCTCCACCAAGCCCCAGCAAATGAGTCCTGTGCTCCTTGGGGACATGGAGGTGACTTTGGGGGGGAGCAGGAAGAAGGGACCCCCACAGGTGAGCCACGGTACTGGACAGTGTAGTAGTGACCAGGGAGGGGGGAGGTGGGCAGAGGAACTGTCATGAGAAGAGCCCTCTTGGAAGGAGTCTACTGTCCTGACACCGGTGGGGGTCTCCAGCGTCCGTCACTGCTCCTTAGGTCCTGCATGGTAACCCATGGGAAACCGTCCCCACCTGCCAGATGCTATCTGCAGAGCAGCCAGGGTAGTATTGCCAGAGCTAGCACATAAAAATACAGGACACCCTGTGCAATTTGAATTTTAGACAAACAGCAGACAATTTTTAGTATAAGTATGTTCTATGCAATGTTTGAGACTTTCTTTAAAAACTGCTGTTTATTGCAAATTTACACTTCTCTGGGTATCCTGTATTTCCTCTGGCAACCCTGGATGGGGAGGGCTGAGAGTAATGGGGCTCCCTCCCCAGGGCACCCTGGACCTCCCTTCCGAAGAGGAGCCACTCCCTGGGGAGCCACCTGGGGACTTTGCAAGCAGGGCAGGGCTGGGGTCACAGTGACCTCCACTGCCACAGGGCAGGCAGAGGATGATGGATGCAAAGGTCAGCCACTTGTGGCAGTCTCCCAGCCTGTAGCCCCTGGATGGGTGGAGTCCTCTCTGGGGCATCTGTCTGCCAAGGCTACCTCCCCCAGGTGAAGCTGGTATCTAGGAATAATCTGGGGACGTCCCCTAAGAGGAAGGCCTGAGTTCCTGGGGTAATTTGGGATGGATGGTCATCTCTAAGGGCATCTATTTGGAGCCCAGGGAGGGTCCAGGCCAACTCAGGCACAAGGTCAGGATGGCAGCTTGCTATCTAGGGCCACCTCCGTGTTCCAAGACCTTTAAGCACTGAGCAGAAATACCCATCTGCTGACCCTACCACGCCCACCCTGACTGAGTAGCCGGTCAGGGAGGGCATGCCATCTGGGAGGCTCGGCTGCCCAGGCTGTCATTGTGGGGGCTGGGAGGACTGTTCTGTATTGGAAAACTCAATGGGGTCCTCGCTGCTCCCTCTCATGACCCCTCTCACCCTGGCTCCGTGCCCGTGGTCAGAGAGCTCAGGGCTGCCAGCTGGTGGAAGTCCAGCCTCCTGCAGCCAAGGGGCCCGATGCCAGGCGGGCACTGCCTAAGGTGGGAGCGCTACTACTTCAGCTCTGACTCCAGCAGTTAACAGCATCTTGCGCCCTGGGGGGCCTCCTCTCTCCTGCCCGGCTGCCCTCCTCCTAGCCTTTCCCGGCACAGCCAGCCGGGAGTCTTGTGGTGGGAGCAGAAGGGGCCGGGGGTGCCGAGCTGGTGGGAACCTCTTCCGCTTCCCGAGCTCTCAGCCTCTTCCCCAGCTTGCCCAGCGGTTTGGCCCTGTTTCTCGAGCCGTCTGCTGCCCGTGTTGCCTCTGACCGACATCGTTAGCGTGGGTATTTATATTTCATTAACGACATTAAGCCCAAATGGCATTAAAAGCAAAGCTGGTGATAAATAGCTTATTAATAAACAGGGAGTGCTCTGTGCTGCCTGGCCTCTCCCAGCCCCAGTGTTAACCCTTGCTGCCCTAGATAAATATGCTTCACCCCAAAGCTCATTCCCCTGAAGATGGGACCAGATGGACCGGTCACTTGTCCGCCCTCTGTCGGCTGCTCTGAGGTCAGTGTTCCTGGCATCCTGTGCCGGCAAGGTCTGGTTCACTGGGGCTCATGCAACCTGACCAGTCCCCTTCATGGCCGCCGATCAGATCTTTTCACCCTCTCCTCACTAGTTTGATTCTGGGGATAAGGAATTCAAGAAATGTGGCTTTGATAGGCTCTAAGCTCAGATCTTCCCCATTCCTTTGTAGCTCTGTCTGAAAGGAGATTCATAGAATATTTGGAATCTGGAAGAGCGATGCTTATGTAAATGCTGGTAATAATAACAACAACAGTAATAATCCCGGCCCCACTCTCCAAGTGCTATCTGTGAGCAGTGTTGTGGCCATCACCCTACGTGCAGCAGCCCTGGAATCCTCCTGGTGACCTCAGAGCTTGTCCAGCTCAGCCTCATATTGTAGGTGGGAAAACCAATGCCCAGAAATGAGAAACAGCGTCACCAGCCTAGACTCACATTGCACAGTTACTGGGCCTCGTGCAGCCTCTTAAGGAATAGGACTTGTGGCGGGGGCCATCCCTGGCTCCTGGGCCTTAGTGTTTCCAGGGCTTCTTAGAGCCATAGCTCCGGCCTCCCTTGACTTTTCCTGCCCTGGGGACTCTGCTGCTCCATCGTGTGATGCCCCTGCCTGGGTGAGCATGCCTGCACCCAGGGGGGCTGTACAGAGGGCAGCATGGCTACCACCCCACCTAGAACTCAGAGATGCCCACAGAAAGCATCCCAGTGAGCCTTCTGCTTCTGATTGGAGCAACTTGTATATGGTACCCTTCTGGGGAGAGGGGGGCAAACCAGGCCTTGGTTGTGTAGGGTTTTAAATTAGTATTTCTTAATACAGAGACACCCTAAGCCCTCAGTCTTCCTCCTGCCCCAGCTCCCTAACCAAATTGGTTAAACATGGGAAGAGAACTGAATCTTTTAAAACTTTTGCTAAGAGCGCCCACTTAGAACTTCTTACCCCACAAGCCTGAACCAGGATTCTCATCTGCCTTATCCCTCTGGGACTGTCTGGGCCCCGCCTGGCTGAAGGGGTAGGGGCTGTCTTGGAGTTTTACAGTATTAAAGGGAAAGACGGAGGGAGAGTGGAGAGTGAAGCTGCCATGTGGTTCCAAGGAGAGGATGGGGGAGAGGGCATGTCGCCGAGACCATCTGGTTGTGTCTAGTGAGCACTCAGGGAAGACGGAGAGCTAATTAATTAGCAGGGCTCTTGCTGCCTCTGCAGGGGCATAGACTGCTTCTCCCAGCCCATTCCCAAGCTGGGAGGGAAGTTGGGGAGCAGTAGCCATACAGCAGGCTGCTGCTCCCCAGCTTCAGGTTGAAGGCTGCAACCTGAGCACCCCTGCTCCCCAGAGAGAAATGCATGTGAAGGGAGCCAGGAAGGCCCCACCTGACGGCCTAGGCGGAGTTGGGCCCACCTCAGAACCTCTGATTCCCACCTGATTCTCCTCCTGAGGGCTTTCTCTGGCCATGTAGCCCTTGGCTGTCACAGCAGGGCATGGCAGGTGTCTGGGAATCACAGGCACCTTAGAGTCATGACTGCCACCTCGTGACACTTTTAAGTGCACAAGGCACATGCATTAAACCAATGACCAGAGACCCCACAGCAGGAGCAAGCAGTGGGGAGGGTGGCCAGGCCTGCCCTGCCTGGGAGTGGTGAGCAGCAGGAGGGGTGATGGGGAGAGAGGTGCGTGGAAAGGCAGGTGCTGAGTTGCTGTCCAGGCCCGCCGTTTTTAAGATATGTGGCTTCACTGTCACTTCACCATGTTCAGCCTCATTGTTCCTCTCCGTAAAATGGGCACAAAATACCTTCTTGGCAGGAAGGTAGTCTCTAAGGCCTGGTGGGTACTGAATGAGCAGTAGCAGCTGCCCTTACAGCTGTTGGGCCTCCTCCTACTTTGTCCTCACTGACTTGTTTGAGATACAGGAAAGGAAGCGGGTGGAGAATACAGCACGCACAGCAGGGCAGAGCTGTGTCATGGAGAGGGCAGACACCATCTCAGCTGCTGGGCTTAGAGAGTTGGGGGAGGGCTTTGAAAGGGGACCACGTTGCACCCTACTCCCAGCGAGTGCTTCTGGAAGGGGACTAGGCATGGATGTGGCAGCTCTGGTCCCAGGCAGCTGCAGTGGCCCATGAGTGAGCAGGATGGGGGTCTTCAGTGTGGTTGCCCCCGCTGCCTTTGATGCTACCTGTCTCTCCCCCACCAGCCTCCCACCCTGCAAAGCCTAGGACTGAGACCACAGCTTCCCCTCACGCTCACTGAATGCCCACTGTGAGGCGTTCTCCCTCAGGCTCCTCCCTGGTCTGGGTGGGTGCCCTTCATCTGCCACTGGGACCTGGCCATTGAACCTCGATGGCAGCTGTTGATCTGCTACTGTTTGGCGAGTGGCCCTTAGTAAGGTCCCTTTGCCTGTGGGATGTGGTTGACTGTCTTGCAACCCCCTTCTTCCCTCTGCAGACCCCACCTTCCTGAGGACAGCTTCTGCTGTTCTTCCCTGCCCACTTTTAGTCCAAGGGCTTGTGGGTCCAAGGGCCAGAGGCCCAGCAGGAGTCTGAGGGGGTCATGCTATGGCTGGTGCCCTCTGGGGGTAAGGGTCAGTGTGTGCTTTTTTTGTTATAGTGAAATGGCATAGCTGATTGGGTGGCCATCACATGTCACTTGTTGTTCTGGAGATTTCTATGTGTCCCCTTCTGGTTAGGAAGGGACCATGTGGGGTTCAGAAGCCATGAGGTCACTTACTTTGTCCACATGGACTCAGAGTTACCCAACCCCACGTGGGCCCAAGAGAAGGGGCCGAAGCTTGCAGCCTAGAACACAGCTCCAGGGAGCGGCAGAAGCAGGTGTGCAGGTATACTGCTTTGTGGCCAAGGAGCCAGGCCTTTCCGGTCGATGGGTGGGTTTTCTAGTGACTCAAAGGACACTCTAATCCGAAGCTGTTTCTTTTCCTTTATCCTCACCTCCAGGAGTGGTAGAAATACTCACTTTCCCCGCAGCTCTGTGGCACCCCACTAGGAGGCCAACACTTGTGGGCAGAGATACAGAAAGGCCCTAGGAGAAGGTCCTGGCCCAGGGCTGGCCCTTATTGGGAGGTGAGATGCTGTCTGGCTCTGTACCTGTCCCCAATAATAAGTGGCGCCAGCCTATTTGGTGGACACCCCTGCTGCCAGCTATAGGCAAAGGGGCCGTCCTCTGAAGCTGCCGGACTGGGAGGCAGAAAGGATCACATGGATATTCTCTCCTTTGGGAGCTTCTTCTACTTTCATTTTCTTTTCGCCACTATTTTTTTTTTCTTGGGGTCTAATTAAAGACTTGGAGCCGTTTACAGCCTGTGGTTGGCTTTTTATTTGGATCCTTGGCAATTACCTCCTGCCCTAAAATAAGTTTCGATGGAACAGGGGTAGGATTTTTCTTTTTGGCCAAGTTCTCAGCTTTAATTTTGCCATGCATGGCGTGTGCAGGGTGCGTGTGTATGTGTGTGTGTGTGAGAGAGAGAGAGATGGAGTGTGATGAGGCTTTTCCCTCCTCCCTTTTCCAAATCATGCCTCCTTGTCACTGTCCCCATCTCAAGTGTCCTATGGCTAAGGCAGAGCCTGGACAGAGGGAACAGTATGTCCTAGGCCTTGCCCTACCTTGAGGCAGCTCTGTGACAACAGGCAGGTCACCTGTTGACTTCGTCCCAGTTTCTTCACCTGTGAATGGGGCCAGTGGGCTGGGCATGTCAGAGGCTTCCCTCTGCACTGCTTTGGAGGTAGATGTCTTGCCACAGCAGAACAAGGTAATCCCTTGGGGTGAGAGGAAGCCACCACCAAGCTGCATTGTCCCCTGCTCGCTCAACACATCTTGTATTAGGATGGGAGCATATGATCGTTTCTACAGAGCTCTTTCCCTAACCCCCTCGATTTTCCTAGGGGGGAAGCAGAGATGATCACTCTGCTTTATAGACAAGGTGCCCTACGGCCAGAGATAATTAGTGGCCTTTCTGATTTCACATGCCTTAAAGGGGACAGAGCCTTGGGATTCGCACTCAGATCCTCTCATCTTTCAAAATCCTCACCCAGGACCTTCTACATAATTTGTGGGGCCCTTTGTTCTAAAATGATTAAGAAGTTCATGGCCGTAACATCAGGGCATTAAGCAGAGTACACACCCTTCTTGCCCAGGGGTTCGTGTGACTGCAGGGGTTGCACATCCAGAAAGCTGGTCCTACCCATGCCCCCCTGAGTCCCCATCTTTTGTTTGTCTCTTCTCCACCTGATGAAGAGCAGGGATTTTAAGACGACCACTTGTGTTTTGTGTCCCTGGCCACTGTGGCCACTTCTGCAGATGGAGAGGACTCTGGGTTCTCTCAGTTCTTGGCCTATCCCACCTGACTTCTGTCTGGTAAAGAAGCATGGCACAGGCTCTCTGGAGTTCCCTGAATCTCTTAGGGGTGTTCAGGCCTAATTTAGGCCAGCTGAGGCTTAAGTTCAGTGGTGAGGAAATTAAAAAAGGACAAAGAATTTGGTAAGAACCATGTGTTTACTTGGGACAGAAGGAGCAGCTTTTGGGGATCAGTCCCCCCAGTCCCAGTTAAGAGCTCTGTGAGATCAAGCAAAGCAAGTGGTGGCCTGCCAAGATATCCGGGTCATACTGGGTTCTGACCACTGTGCTTGAGCTAGAAGGTCGGGTAGCCCATTCCATAGGGTAACCCGGAAACTTCCTAGCTGGTCGTTAGGGACCTCAAGTAGTGGTGGAATCTTCGAGGGTAATGGATGGAGTGCACGGCTGGGGTGAGTCTGGGTGTGTGCTGGGGTGCATGTGCTCTCGTGAGGACATGGCTTTCCTGCGTGCCAGGCAGCTATTTAAATGAGAGCTGCCAGGATGAATGGCTGGCACCAACTCCCCAGAGAGCCTTTGCCTGTCCATCTGGGACCATGTCCCCTTGTCAGTACACGTCTGCCCACAGATCCCTTTTTCTCTTCTGCTAGTGTACCCTCACCAAGAAATCTGGGGATCAGAGTTCCAGCTCCTGGACCCCACCCCCATTCTCTCTGCTGCTCCACCAGCTTCCTAGAAACCCTCTAAAGTCTGGACCTTGGGTGAGCTTCAGGATGAAATGTGTCCTATAAGCCACAGCAGCTGTTTTTATTGGGGGGGGGCAACTTTATCTAAAATCGGGACTAGCTGGGGAGTACCACAGGCCTGAGGTCTAAGGCAGTTTGAGTATAGGAGGGAGAGAGTGCCCGAGTTTCCAAGGACTGATTAGATGGTATGCCAAGTGTATTAAATTTTGCAGACATTTTAACAGCAATATGCTAGATAGTTGGGTGTCCCCTGAGGCGGCTGGATTTTTTATATCCTTCACAGAAGGTCAGAATCCTCTTCTGCCTGCCTCCCCTCCCCCGTGCTCCCTGCTCCTGTTTCTCCCTCCCTTTCCTCGACAATTCCCCTTGCTTCTTGCTCTTTGCTCACAGGCGCCTGTAAGACACCTCTGGTCCTTCCTGTCCTCCCATCAGAGGATGGGGGACATTCTCCAGGGCTGGAGAGGGGTACAAACGGGGAATTTGACTTCTATTTTGTCTCCCCTTCCCCCCATTTCAGAAACTGTCGTAAGACCTCCCTCCCTCCCTCCTTATTTTTATAGAAAAAAAAGGCAGGAAAAGAATCCATCTGGCATATGAATAATTGAAATGGCTCAACTCTGTTCCTGTTGCTGCTGTTTCTTCTCTGCTCCCCCGGCCCGGCCCATCCCCCTGAGGACGGGTCTCCACACGGAGGGTGTGCGGGCATCCTTAGAAGGTTCCTTAGAAGGTTCTCAGTCGAGGCCCAGCGCTCTCCTTAATCTTGAGCCCTTTCAGCCTGTGAAGTGATAGTTCTGAGTGGGGAGCGTTTAGAGATTTCCTTCTCATTGTCTGTGGGGACATCCAGCCTCTGGCTAGAGTCTCCCCAAATATTACTCAAACTGGAATGGTTCCCTTGACCCTTGGGCCTCAAGGAGAGCTTCTCGTGACCTTGATTTCTTCCAGGGCCCCTCGGGATTCTCTGGTTCTTGCCTAGACTCCTCTGGGCCCTCAGCCTTTGCCCTTCTGTCCTGGGGGCTCCGATGCCTCCCTGAGCTTCAGGGGCCATGGGGACACCTGTCTGGGGAACACTGGCCTTTGCAGTATTCACCAGGGGCTGTCCCCAGCCCAGGAACTAGCCAGGCCTCCTCGTCTTCTCCAACCTGTTCCTCCTTCTCTCCCTCCCCTTAGTGTGCCCAGGGTGGGTTTCAGGTTCTTTAGTCTTTTTGTTGGGATTCGTAAAAGATGGAGATTTTTGACTTTGTTTTCCATGACAAGTTGGGAGAAAGCAGGAGGTGGGGTGGGGCAGGGATGGGGGAGGTAATGGACCCAGGCCTGGCTAGAATGGCTGCCTGTTCACATTTCCGGGCCTGGGCCAGCCGTACACCAAGCCCCCTTGTCCCGAGGTTTTACTGTCTCTTTAAAACCATTTAGAGGAAAAACAAAAGAACTTTAGTGCATTAATTCTAGATGAAGATGGGTCTCCAGACGGCAGCCTGATCCACATTATTCCCTGCAAGACAACTTTCCCTCTCTCCTCTGCCCCTCCCACCTTCCTGCCCCTCTGCCCAGCTCTTTGTGTCCTCCTTGGTTCTTGTTTTGTGAAAAGCTGGATCCTGTGCCTTATGCTTGAAAAGTCAATACTTTTGTTTGTTTGGGATAGCACGTTTGAGTCATGTGTGGTTTAGTGACCTAAGGCCGTGAGCCCTGTGGCCGGGGAATGCTAGGAGTCAGAGTGTGCCTTAGGACCACCAAGTGGCTGTGGCAGGGAAGGGTGGGAGTGTGTATCACCTCACGGTGAAAGGGACCCTTTTCCCAAGCCCTTCTGGGTTGGACACACTAAGTCTCAGAAAACACCCCAAAGAAAGAGGGTGTGAGCAGCCCAAAACATTCTAGATCTTTTCTGGGTATGCAAAAAGAAAAGAAAAAGAGAAAAAACTGCCCAGTAAGCAAAAAGTAATTCTGATGAAATCCAAATCAGGTTTGTTAATGTATAGCTGTCTATGTATAAATATAAATATATATATGAGTGGTTTGTAAAGACTCCTACACATGTTATAAAAGCTGTAAAATGTCTGGCATTCCAGGGCCTGGTAGGAATAATTAGATATTTATATCCAATAAAACTGGTTTGATGGGGAAATCATTTCCCTCGGTGTGGATTCTCCGTTGAGGACGAGTTTCGGTGGTTGGGTTTGGTTTTGTTCTGACAATAAAACCAGAGGTTTGGCACCAACAAATGTTATTTCCCGTAAATATCAAAATCTCTTTTTTCCACCACCAGCTCTGCTAGACGGGCCTCGTCATGCCATCCCAGCTGGCTCTCTGTACCCGCCGTTGCGTGTTGCTGGAGCCCTGTGCATGGGGGTGCACTCCTGCACCCCCAGCCTGAGCTCCCAGCCCTGGGCCAGTACTGGGGCTTGTGTACACCTTGTGTCTGTTCCCTGTTTCTCCCCTCCCTCCACACCCAGCCCCAGGACAACTTTGGGTGAGGCCTTTCCTGGTCTTTGGTTTACACTTTTCTTCTTTAGTTGGGGCTTCTGTTCTCATATTCTGAAAGCTCGATCTAAGTATTTTTTTGATTTTACTAGACACCTCTTATCCTCAATTTTCAACTTCTCCTTCTCCACCTCTTGCTTCTAGACCCTTCTGTCTCTCCATTTTCCCCCCACCTTTTCCTGGGCTCTGCTGGCCCTCCTAGCGCACTTTCTTCAGGGCCCCTGGCACAGTGCCGAGTGGCCCTGGGGAGGCAGTCTGCCTCAAAGCCCTGGCTTGGGAGATCCCCCAGCCCCACCCTATTTCTCTTCCATCTGTTACATATTCATGAACAGATGGAGCCAGAAGGAGCCACAGAGGCCTACGACCTCACTCTCCCATTATACAGACGTGGAGCTGAAGCCCCAATTGGGGCAGGTGGGGTAGTGGGAGAAGACTGGTTTGGTTTAAGGTTCCAAGCACAGCCCTTGGCTTCCAGCTGGTTCCGCAAGTGGGGAAGATGCTCAGGTCTCCCTCTGTCACTTAGCCACTGTGGGACTTTGGGCAGGTTACCTCCCTGAGCCTTGCTTTCCCAATCTGGAACACAGAATTGGTAATCTTATACTATAGGGTCGCCAAGAGGAATGAGACAAGTTCCTAAGTTGGTGTGGGCAAGAGAAGCAGTTTCCCCGTCAGAGGGTGGTAGTAGGTATGAATACCTAACTACAACACAAGGACACACTGTGACTCTGGGTTGCTGTGACACAAATGAGCCCTGGTTCCTGGATTCCACCTGCCTGGTGGGAACTGCCCTTTCTCCCCGAGTGGCTGAAAGAACCCGACTGGGATCAGAGCACCTTGCACCTGTCCAAGGGTCAGCCTCAACTAAGTTCAGACAGGAAGGAAAGCCAAGAACAGTAGAGGGGTTGGCAGCATGCAGGTGCTGGAGATGTCAGGGTATCACAAGGAACTAGAACCCCAAAGAGAAGACCCAGAGATGTGGAGAGGTGAACTGAAGCACCTTCATTCGGCACAGCTTCTGCCCGAGCTCTGTCTGGGACATTTGGGCCAGACTTTGGCTTGGGGTCTTCAGAGGCTGGTGGCCCCTTTGCTTTGACAGAGGCCTTTCAGAATAAAGATCTGAAATGTCTGTGGGGAGTCAGAGTGGCCAGCAAGGCTGGGGGAGTGAGGAGTGGGCCTGAGGGTGGGGGAGAGTTTTGGAAAGGGCTGTGAGCCCAGGCGGGAGCAGCCCAAGCTTAATTATAGACCAGCGAGAAGAGTGAAAATAGACAGCCCTGATGTGCAGTGGGGCCGCTGAGCGGGGCCACCACACGTGCCGTGCCCCATGCCCTCCCTCCTCTGATGTCCTCCTCCTCCTTACTATGGTCCTTCCATCCGAGACCCTTGGGAGATGTCCCTTGAAGTGACACAGACAGAGTGGCACATTTGAGCTTCACCTGCACCCCTTTCCAGACAGAGCCGGAGGGACCCACGGGTGCACACCCACCCCACGTGGGAGTCCGCAGCCGCTGGAGGTTACACAGCTCGCCGTGGGCCAAGGGCCTGGCCCCTGGCCCAAAGTAGAAGTCACCCTCCAAAACATACTCGCTGTCTTTTTCATCGTGGCCGTGGCCGTTGTTGTTGTTGCTGTTTCTTCCTTCTTACCCGCCCCCCTCCCAGCCCCTGCAAAATGTTTTTAAAAAAGAACTCAACAAGAAGCAGAGCCCAAGCTTTCTGTGACTGGCTCTCAGAGAAGCCAGTCAAATCTTCCCTTGTTGAGAACATTTTGACAGCATAAAATTGCTGCCGGAATGTGACTTTAGCGAAAAGTAAAAAAAAAAACCTCCCTTCATGCATATGGAGTTTTTTGGAAAAAAAAATGGTATTTTAATGCTTTCTATTAAATTGGGACTAAAAGTGGTGTCTTAATTTGCATGCATTAGCATATTTGCATATAGATCACTGAAATGGTGGAAGAGAGAAGAGCCTTTAAATGAAAATTCTTTTAAAGGCACAGGCCTGCCTCCTCTACCTCTTCTTCTCCCTCTGGGATTTGTGCTGCTTCTTCTTCTCCTTACCTCCACCCCCACTTTGTGTCCTTGAGGCAAAGGGACAAGGGATGGGAGGTCAAGGCCCTGCCCCTCCAGAAATGGCTCCAGGTAGAGCCAAGGAGTTGCAGGAAGTCCAAGCCCTGGTGGCCCATGGCCCTGCAGCCTTCTAGTACTGGTGAGGTCCATCTGTCCTGTCCTGGTGGCCACTGGGGAGGAGGGGCCTGAGTCCCTGCCTCTCCTGCCCACCTCAGACCTATGTTGATTCTTACAAGCCTGTCTTGGGCACCCTTCCTGCCAGCCACTGGCCTGGGCCTTCTGCCGCCTGGCAGTAGATGGAGGGGCTGGGGTGGGGTGCTCTCCTTACTGCATTATCTGCCCTCCCAGCCCCACCCCTGCTACCTTCCTCACCCGGAAGGCCCAGGCTGCCATGTCTCCTTTATCACTCTGTCTCTGGTTCAAATGTCACCTGTCAGAGGCAGCAAAGTAGCCCCACCTCTCTCCCCAGTCCACCTCCGTCATGCTCCTGGTTTTGTCATCTTCACAGAACTCAGTAGTTGTTTGTTTACCTGATGATTTGTCTGGCCCCACCCCCACCCTTGCCAAGGGCAGACTCACTAAAGCAGAGTTTCAAGGCTGTTGTGTTCGTAGATGTACCCCCAGTGATTAGGACAACGTCGCAAGTTGGCAAGTCGTGGGTGTTGAGGAACTAGTTGTCAAATGAGTAAAAGGGGCCTGGGACCCCTGCCAGGGCTGAGCCTGTCCCCAGTGTCACTACCTCGCTGCACACAGTGCATGTCAGGACTCTGCCCGAGCCTCCTATAGGAGCCCGCAGACTGGCACAAGGAGTAGGCTCCAGGGGTTGGCCAGGAGCTGGCTGCTCTGAGGCCCTCGGAGTGCTTTGGGCCACTCTTGTTCCTTTGGGTGGCAAGATGGGGCCAGGGCCTGGTTTGGGGAGCAGAAGGTCACAGTGGCCTATGTGAATCTTCCTGCTCAGGGCTATGGGCCAAGGGTCCCCTGTGGCAGCCCACAGAGGCCCAACCCTTACCCACCCTCCTTCCAGGTATGGGAGTTTCTCCCAGAAATTTCAGGGTGTGCAAACTAAAACCCCAGCTTTCTGTAACTAGCTTGCTTTGCTGGCCATCCTAGGGAAACCCCACCACCCTTTCTGTGTTCTAGACGAGCAGCCAGGGGCATGAGTGTGAGCTCTTTACGCTCCCTCACTTCACTGCTCTGGTGGGCTGGGCCTTCCGAAAGGCCCCTCCAGGCTGACGGCAGCCTTGGGCTCCATGCCCAGCCCGAGGGGGGAGGGCCCAGAAGGGTGAGGGGGACACCCAGGGTTGGAGTGGGGCTGTGCCTCCACCGCTAATGAAAATCGGAAACCAAATGAGCAGGACAAGGTGCCCAGCCAGCAGGTTGTGGGAACGAGGGGCCTAATGGATGTGGCTGGGGGTGGGGGAGCGGATGCCTCATTGATCGTCCAGTGGCTATATTTATCCACCTTGGTCTGTGGCCCCGGCAGCTGGATGGTGCAGGGATAAATAAATGGTCACTGAAATATTCATGAGCTGCACATGCACATCCGTGGTCAGGGGACGGCCAAGGGCCTTCTTATCTTCCTCCCCTCACCCCTGCCTCTGCACAAGCCTTTCAGGAAATTCCTCCCACCTGGGCCAGGTGATGTGTGGCACAGCCCCACTGGGCACGCAGCCCAGCCTTGGCCCTGGGAACACCTGTGGGCCTGGGCGGCTCTTACCCAGGTGACTTGGTCCCTGCCTCCCCCATCCGCATCATTGCTGCTGCATCTCTGTCCCTTGGTGACTGCTACACTGTCCCCACGTCTGCTGCTAGATTGTGTACTCTTCATGGACAGGCTGGTGCCTCATTCGCACCTGTATTTCCCAATTGGCCTGGCATGGTGCCTGGCACATCCTTGAGAGAGGAGCATTGCGTGTGATGAGTGAAACACAGAGGTGGGTTTGAGTCTCTGCTCTGCTCTGTCTTAGCCAGCAACTCTACTTTGCTGGACTCAGTTTCCTCATCTGCAAAATGGGATTAATAATAATGTTGCCAGTTTCTTAAGTATGGGCCTGAGACTGTCCAAATCAGGTTTCCAGTGGAGTCGGTTAAAAACACAATTCTGGACCCTATCCAGACTCACTGAATCAGAATGTCCAAAGGGGGGGCCTGAGGACTCCACGGGGCCGGGCTTCTCAGTAACGTGCTGCTCACTGAGGTTTGGAGCTCCTGGCCTATGGCCTTCCGATACCTTTGTCCAGGTAGCAAGTGTTCATCCATGAGCACGGAGTTCTCCTTGTGTTCTCTGGAACCCGAGAAATGGGGGCCGGAAGAGTGAGGAAGAGGGGGAGGATTCTAAAGGATCTCTCACTGGGCATTCTGGTGCAGCTGCCTGGCATGGGCGCACACCCAGGTGAGGTTGGTGCAGCAGGGCTGGGCGCGAGGGCCCAGAAATCCCCATCAGCGACAGGTGGGTGGGACCAGGCTATGGGTATTTGGGGCATCGTCCATGTTGCTGGGCAGAGTGCCCAAGAGACCATGAACACAGTGGCCTTTGGGGTTTCATTTGCCTACTCTTCGAGGATGTCAGTCTGCCCTGTCCCTGAGTGGGAGAGAGTGGTGTCAGGAGTGTAGTTATTTGACCAGAGCTGGCTAGAGAAGCACATTTTGCAACCAGATGTGTCTGTGGCTGTCCATGATCACAGGCTGTTGCCTCTGGTACCCTGGGTACCTACAACTCACACGTGCTCTTGGTATGGGCCAGAGTCACGCACTGCTGGCCTGTCAGGTGGCACAGGGCCTGTCCCCTGGTGGGCAGATGCCTGTAACTCGGAAACCATTTGACCCCATTTAACTGAAGGGACAGAGGGTTAAGCCCACCATCTGTGGTGGTTTCTCCCAGGGCTCAGGGCACAGAAACCGGGAGAGTCATTTGGGGTGGGTGAAAGCAGTGCTTCTGTTCCTGGCACTCAGCTGAGAGGCACCAGCCATCCCTTCTTTCTGCCAGTCTCTCCCCTCCCCCCCAGCCAAAGTTTGAGCCAAACAGAAGCAAACTTTGGGGACAGCCCTGGCACTGTGTGGAGCCGGCTGAGCCTGCGAGTGGCAGCGGGAGCAGAGGGAAGCCGCCCTGGCAGCCCTGGCGCCTGACTCTGCCGGTCCCCCGTCCCCTCCCAGAGCTCCCCGGTCTCGCTCGCGTTTGCAGGCGCCTCTCTCGTCAGCTCAGAATGCAGCTTGGGGCCCGTGGCGGCTCAACCTTTCCCTCTCCCAGAGCCCCGGTCTAATCAACCCCTATAATTTATGCAGAAAATATGATTTATATTTAATTTCACCACACTTGCATTGTTAATTTGAGATGTAATTAACCCGTCGCCATGACAACTAATTTTGTGATGCCGTAAATTACCGCCGTCTTTTCATCAAAATTCAGTTACTTTGGCTCCTGTGTGCAATGTACTGATGCAATTAGGTTGCTAAGGGCAACTCAAAAGTGTTCAATTTCTTTTGTGCAACTGCAATGGGGTAGAAGCTCCCTTGTGTCCTCCCAGGGTCCCGTTGGCCGTGGGGCGGGGAGTTGGGGATATGTGGCCGCCCTAGAGGGGATCCTCTGGAAAGCTGGACTGGGTGGTCGCCTACGGGCCCCCACCTTGTCTTCCTCCCACCCTCTTTTTTCCAGTAATTGTTTTCAAACAGTGACCCCTGGACACATGCTTCCTGGCCTCCGCTGGACCCCAGAGCAGGCAAAGGAGATCTCCCCTCAGTGGCCTGGACCTTCCCTGACTCTTCCCTCTCCCAAACATTTTGATGCTCTAGTTAGGAAAAGAGTGAAAACCACATTGCCTTTCTTCTCTCCTGGTGTCTAACTTGTTTATATAGATCTTCCCTTCTCCCTCTTCCTCTTTCTTGCTCTCTTTTTTTCTTTATTTAAAACAAAAACCCTCTGTGTTGCTTTTGTCACGTTAATTCCCATTTTGCCAACACCAGGGGCCCAGGCAGACGAGTTACCAAGGAACACAAAATTTTAATTAGTGTATTTTAATCATTCAGGCTTTCCGAGCTAATCCACATGCCCTAGAGAATTCCCGAGATGCAGCTCTGCCCTGCTTTACCATTTATTGTTGAGTCTATTATAATTACTGTTAGCAGGTGGGGACTGGGAGATGTTTATTATGAGTTTTTCATCTTTAGTATAATTACCGAAAAAAACAAAATAAAAAGATGTCGTTGTATTTTGTTTCCTAGAATTTTTTTTTTCCAGGGGAGGGCATGGCCGTGGGATTTTTTTTTTTTCCTTCCTTTTCCCAGACAGGTGACTTGGAGTTTCAGTGCTGGAAGACACAGTCCTCAAAATCAGCACAGACTCATGCTCCACACTCCACAGGCCCAGGAGAGTGGGCAGCTGCCACTTCTGCCTGTCATCTGTTCAACCAGGCCCTGGGGTTGTCCCCTCCCACCCACGTGTGCCTGTCGTACATTGAGAGAACAGGGCTAAAGATGTACCAGTGCTGGACCTGTTGGGGGTAAGAACACCTTGCAGTTATCAACATAACAGTTTACATTTATTGAGTGCCTAATATATACCAAGCACTGTGTCAGGCTTTTCAGCTGTGTTATTTCACTTAATCCTTCAGCAGCCCTCCCAGGCAGGCACTAGTATCACCTCTGGTTTTACAGAAGAGGGGACCAGTGCTCAGGCTTGCAGAGCCAAGAAGTAGCAGCCAAGGATTCAAACCCAAGTCTGTCCCCAGAGCCCAGGCAGCCATCAGCTGTATTGCACTGGTTCTTCTGTGCAGGACTTCCAGGTTTCACCATAGGTGCCACCCCTTCTCAGAAGCCTTCCTGGATTGCCCAGGACTGAGCTGGGGCTTTCTCTCTCTGTCTCCACAGCTCACAGTCTCGGTGAGTTGTAGTTGTTCAGTGACTTCTCTGCTGGCCCCTGAGAGCAAGGGCCAGTCAGGGTGTAAGCCTTTCTGCCATTGTTCTTGGTGAACCCATAGCAGCTAATGTGGTCCCTGGTACAAAGATAGCTCTTGGGGAAGTGTGTGGGAGAGATGAGTGGGGTGTTGCGCCCTGCACCTTTGCTAGGAACTATTGGGTGTCGCAGTGTATTTGACTGGTTGGAGATGTCACTCTCAGTAGAAGCCAGAGGGCCTATGTGCCCCTGAGATGGAAAAAGGGATGACTTGCGGCCCCAGGTCACATTTGGGTCCCATCCTGGGGACTGTGGGTGTAAAATGAAGATAGGTAGCTTCAGCTTTCACATCCCCAGCCCCCTGTGTCAGAGGCATCTCTGGGGAGCCTGGCCTGCCCTCTTTCCTTTCTCCTCTTCAAGATCAGTTTTCAAATGTCTTCCCCTCTCAGTGATGATTTTGAAGTTTTCCTGGAAAATTCCACATCTCTCCACCAGAGCCAGCGTAGGGTGAGGGCCATCCGCTTTCCCCGGCAGAATAGAGCAAAGCAAGCGGAGCCTGCCTTTGCTCACTTCCAGCCTGGTACCCACAGGGACTGGTGGGGGAAGGTAATTAACACATCCCTGGGAAAGAGCCCAGGGCATCCTGTGAATTGCACACCGGTGGCAAGACTGCCTCCCTGTTCAGCTCTAAATTCTTGGGTACCCTATCCACCAGCTCCCCATTATGTCCTGATGGGGCATCGTGGCCCAGGGTAGTGGTACCTCCCCTGTATCCTTAGGCTGCTGCCGTCATCCCATGGGCAGAGCAGACCCTGCTCAAGCCAGGGGCAGAAGTGGCCGCCTCCCATGGGTGGTGCTTTTCCTACTTGCCAACACCATCTCACCTTGCCTTAGCCTTTGCATCCCAGGGTTGCTGTCCTGCCCAAGGTTGACTGTCTCATGTAGGATATGATGTTGTTTCTTCTCAAATGCCTTGGCTGTGGCAGTTAGGCAGGCCCTCATCAAATCCAAGGCTAAGTGTGGGACCAGAGAATTATCCCTGCTGGGGCCCCACTCCACTGAGCCCTTACTACATATGTTTACTGTTCTTAGTTAGTGCCCTAAGACAGTGGTTCTTTTTTTTTTTTGCGCTTTTTGGCCGGGGCTGGGTTTGAACCTGCCACCTCCAGCCTATGGGGTCGGCGCCTACTCCTTTGAGCTACAGGTGCCACCTAAGACAGTGGTTCTTAAGCTTGTTGGTCTTGGTACCCTTTTACCCTCTTAAAAAAGTATTGAGGACCCCCAAAGTCTTAGTTTGTGTGGATTGTAGATCTACCGGTGTTTGTCATTGTAGAAATTAAAACTAAGAAATTTTCAAAATGTATTAATTCATTAAAAAATTCCAAAAAATAAATTCACTTCATGTTAAAGGACATGTTGTTATGAAAATAACTGTATTTTCCAAAAACAAATTTTTAGTGAGAAGAGTGGTATGGCTTTGTATTTTTGCAAATTTCTGCCATGTCTGACTGAGTAGAGAACATCTGGGTTCTCACATTTGCTCCTGCATCCAGACCATTCTGATAGGTTGTTTTGGTCAAAATCCAGCTTTAGGGCAGTACCTGTGCTTCAGTGAGTAGGGTGCCAGCCCCATATACCAAGGGTAAAGGGTTCAAACCTGGCCCTGGCCAAACTGCAACAAAAAATAGCCAGGTGCTTGTAGTCCCAGCTACTCAGGAGGCTGAAGCAAGAGAATCGCCTAAGCCCAAAAGTTTGAGGTTGCTGTGAGCTGTGATGTCACGGCACTCTACTGAGTGCTGGGGACTCACCAGCAACTCTTTATTGAGTCTTCAAGGCCAGCCACAATGTTCTACTGAGGGTGACAAAGTGAGACTCTGTCTCTAAAAAAAAAAAAATCCAGCTTTATACAGATGTGTAGCTGGAAAAGGGAGGGGAGCCTGGATAGACTTTGCAGATAATTGTGGATCTTCTTCTTTAACACTACACCAAAACTAGACAAGTGGTAGTTTCTCAAAGGTTAATTGCAATGTGGAATCTGAAACCACTTTAATGAACTTTGTGTACCCCCTTACAGAAAAGCCCATCAGTCTGGCTAGCACTTTGAATGACTCATTCCTTGACATGAGACTTTGCAGCCTCACACATTGGTTATTTGGAAAATGCTGGTTCACTGAGGAATGCAGATCTTCCAAATGTTGACACATTTCATTATGTGATATTTCAAAAGATCAGTCATTAGTATCATCACCGGGCACATCAGAAAAGCTGTTAAGTATTAGGGCACTGTCAAGGTCACAGTAGCAGATGCAAGTTTTCCAAAAGTCTGAGTTTCACTGGAAATCTCAGATTTTATCATTGGCAACTGATATTGTCAGTTTTTTCCCTTGAAGAAATAGGCTTGTTTTGTTCACGTTTGAGAAAATAGCTGCCAAATACTCAAATTTGAAAAACCATAGTTTGTCTGTCAGTCGCTCCTGCAGGTAAAAATATTATTCTCTGAAGAAAACGACTCCTGCTTTCAGCTCAGTCCCACAAGTTCTTTTCCCTGGACTTGAAGGGCTCTAAGTGTGCTTCCTTTTCATCCCTTAGAATATGAACAAGACACATACTCAGGGATCAAGACTTCATAAAAATTAATGATATTTATAGCTTCATCAAGGACATTTTTAAGGGAACATGCCTTTTTTTGAGCTAAAAGTGCATGGCCCGGAAGAATGTAATGACTCCTCGTGTGGCACCGCTGTGATTTGTGCCAGGATGCTGGCGGTTCTACTCACCGTTGGCTTTTGCACCATCGACGTGATGTCACTACATTGAAAAAGACACAGCACAAATTAGGATTATCATGAAAGTGGTTTCCACTTATGGGCCTCCTGATAGGGTCTGGGGAACCCCTGGAGGCCCACAGACCATGCTTTGAAAACTGCTAGCCGAGTCAATCTCTCTCTCTGGTCTGAATTCTGGCACTTGGGTTCTGCCATCAGGCTAAGTTTTTGGCCTGATTGTACACTGCTGGCTCAGTACTTCCTCCTGGCACTCAGGCCTCTGTCCGGGGCAGGAGGTTGCCATGGGGAAAAACAGCTGAGGGGTTGAAGGGGTCTCATGGGCTGGCCTTGGGAGAGGCAGAGGAGCCACCTGGGCCTGGCTGCCCTGCAGGTCATGTCTGTGGACACTGGCATTCCGGGCCCCGTCATGAAGAGCCTGGTCTTCCTCCCGCAGAAGGGCCCCTCTGCAGCCGCCCTGCTTCCCATTAAGGCCTGTCTGGAGCTCTCTCTGCCTCCCGCCCAGCGGCCTAGTTTCCCATCGGCCACCTGCCTTCATGCTGAGGGCCATGGGGCAGGCCTGCCGCCCCCTCTCCCGCTGCGGCTTCCCTCTCCTTCTCCACTCCCCTTCCCCCAGCTGCCTCCCAACCAACCGCCTCCCCCAGCGTGGCAGCCTGTCCAAGACACTGGGTTTTGTCCCCTCGGTCCAGGCACCCTGAGAGTGAGAGAAAATAGCTGTCCGGTGAGTGGGGGGAAGGCCTCTTGTTTTCACCTCTCAGGGGCTGGTTTTCCCAACTTTCCCATCCCAGCTCCTGCGGAACAAAGGGCCTCCAGCCCCGTGTGCTAGGCCGGCCCAGCGAGGGGACTCACCAGCAACTCTTTATTGAGTCTTCAAGGCCAGCCAGGCACTCCATTAAAAAGCCATTCCCCTTTGTGCTGCCCGGCCCCCAGCTGTCCCCCCTCTCATGTGACGGTCGGTCACAGTTGTAAAACAACAACACACAGAGTTGGCAACTAACGGGGCTTTTTTTCAAGCCGAGGTCTCCATGGCAACCCCCGTCAATCACCCCTCAGGAGCGCTTTAACCTGACCAAGAGGGGGAAATAAAAAATAAAATAATAATAATAATAAAAAAAGAAGCCCAGAAAGAAAGAGTTGGAAAGAGAGCAAGAGGCCAAACGACAATTGGGGAGGGAAACAATTCAGAGAGTTTCTGGGGTTTGCTCCTTCAATTGGAACCCAAATGAAAATTTAATCAGTTGGGCAAGACTGTCCCAGTGACTAGAGGGGAAGCACATCCATTTTAATTTTTACATATAGTTCGTACGTTGCAACTGATTTTATGACGGCTTCTGACTTTTTCCCATGGTCTATAAAGTGATGGAACACAGCTGTCTGTGGACAGAGAACTGGAGGGACGGCAGTCCCCTGGGCTGTTACAGTAAATAGCTGGTACCATAGGCCCAAACCCAGAGGTACCCAGTTGATGGCCTCAAGCCAGTGGGGAGAGCCATTCAGAGTTGGCTAGAGTCCAGCCGGGTGTCTGAGTCCTCCCATGTGCGGCCTGGTGCCAATGGGGATTGCCCACAGTATGTGGTGGGCATAGTGCCAAGGGAACATTGGAGGGGCCCTATACCCAGTGCCATGTGAGGAAGGGGCAGACCCACCGCCTCGACATGCTGAGGGGGAGCCCAGAGTGGTAGGCAATGGTAGGACCCCATTCTTCACAGGCTGCTGTGCCAGCAGATGCCCAGTTCTTGGGCACGTGGCATCGCGCCCCGGGTGACTTCAACCTTCCGAGTGTTGGCATGGCGCCGGGGCATGGCAAGCTTAAACTCTCCCCCCACCTCGCCCCCTGACACTCAAACATGCCGTCTGGCCACTAGCCAGGGGCTCCACAAGTTCCTAGGTCCACACGGTCTGGGCAAGAGCCGTGGGCAGGCCTGGCAGCTGCTGCCTGGCCCTTTGATGCCTGTGATCAGGAAGGAAGGAAAGGCCAGCTTCTCAGCCCAGCCTTCACTGTTCAGCACCCTAAAATCCAGGCACAAGCACTTTTTCTTCCTGGAAGTGGTGAGAGGACAGACGTTCCCATCATGGCTCCTGGCACTTGGGGAAGAATTTTCCCATTCTTGCAGTCTAGAAACCGAGCTTGGGCCTTGAGGGAAGCAAGGAAGGTGATCTTAGGGCCCAGAACCTTAAAAGCGTCTAGAACGTTTCAGAGAGTGGGTGTTGGGCCACTGTTGGGCTGTGCTGAATCCCAGGGTCCTGGAGATAAAGAGTTTCTGGGGTCTATGAGTTTCTGGGAAGCTGGATCTTTTTTCTGGCTTACTAAAGCCTTGCGCAAGCCTGGCATCCAGAATAGCAAACAGAAAGTTTGAATGAATGGATGGAAGGATGGCCGACGACCTGGCCAGAGCACAGGGTTCCAGGGCTGCTTCCAGGGGCTGAGGGCTGGGCTTAAACCACAAGCGTCTCACCGCTCTGCAGCCCCTGCTCACAAGCACCCTTCTCTTATGCTCCTTCCCTTCTGCCCTCCCTTGCCGGCTAGGCCTTGACACTAGTGCCCATGGCTCCCCCTCTGCTTTTGCTTTAGTTTTCAATCCTTCTTACTCACATGTCTTTCTTCACTTCCAGTGTGGGTGAAGCGAAAGCGTCTCTGGTCACCTTGCCCTGATCCCCTGCCCTCTGTCCTGGCTTTCATGGCAGGGAGACAGGCCAGAAAGCCCCTCTGGTGCTATTTAGCTGTCATCTTAGTGGGTTTAGCAGGAGCTGACTGGCTTCTCAAACCGTTTCTCCCAAGACGAAGAGCAGGCCAAGAAGAGCCCCTGTCCAGCCTCTGTCTGGCCTCCCTTCAGAACCCGGGATGACTGCAGGAGGGAGGGCCCCCCAGGGGCTGGAGAGCAGCCTTGGCTGGGGCCCTGTCTGTCTTTGCATCTCCTTTCCTGGGTGCCCTGGGAAGCTCCTGCAGGAAAGGAATGCGAACAATCTGCTGGTGTAGTAAGCTGGCACTGCACCCAGGCAGGGGCCGTGCAGTGCCAGAGCCTAGTAAAGACGCTGGCGAGGGCTCCGTTCCCCATGCCTGGAGTTTCCTCCGGCCGGGTTGGCATGCAGCCTTCAGCTTGGCCGGAGGCAGCACCAGGAAGAAGTGGCACCCTCAGCAGGCCCCAGCCCGGTCTACCCGGAGGGTGCACCGCCCTCCTCCTCCCTGCCCCTGGCTGAGAGAAGGACCACAGCAGCGATGAGTGTTCCATAGCATTTTATGAAAGGACGGATGGAGTGGGCTGAGAAAGACGATGTCTCTGAGCTCTGGCTGTGGGTCAGTAGTCCCAAGCTGGGGAGACCTGACTTCCCCTCCCCAAGCCTCATTTCCTCGTTGGTCAATGAGGATATGAATGGTGTGTCTCTCTCACTGGGTTTCTGTTACCGTTTAATGAGGTGGTATAAAAAGGGTTTTGCTGTGCCTGGGACCTGGGTGGCCCTCAATAAACAGTTAACGGCAGTAGTTGTAGTAGGTGGCATGCCCGCCTCACAGGTGGTTGGAGCAGTGAGATAACGTATGTAAAGCTCTTGATACAGGGCCTGATGCACAGTGAATGCTCAGCAAATGTCAGCTGTCATTTTTATTACTATTATCATTACTATTATTTCCTAGGGCACTGAGTGAAGTCTCACTCTGTTCTTGGTACCCAAGGACCCTGAGGATGCCACCCCTGCCACGTCCAACCAGACCTTGTAGAACATTCGGCCAGCCCCCTTTCCTCCCTCAATTACTCTCCTATACCCATCCTGCTGTCTTAAGATGCTCCTGCCATCCCCACCCTGCCCCTTGGGTGCGCTCTGTCTCTTACCTGTCCAGGAATTCCCCAGCACCATGTCCTCCTCTCCCGGCTTCCTAGCAGAAAGGGCTTCCCAGAACCTCCTCCCCCAGCCCGGCCTCCCCCAGGCCTGGAGTCTGACTGTGTATTGTAACATAGTAGCTGAATGAACTCCAGTTTCAAAGGTTAATATCAAAATCTGGAGTGGATTACCTAAAAATTACTTACAACACCATTAAAATTCTGAACTCTTTTTGTTGTGGCTGTAAATTAATTTAAAATGTCAGGTTTTTTGAGAAATCCAATAAGAAATTGAGCCAACAGAGCAATCTGCAAACTGTCTGGCAAAGAGGAAAGTGTGTCTCTTCAATCGACAAGGAAAAATATGGAGCTTAACTGGAACCATATGGCTCAGTACTTGAGAGAAGTCTGCTGAAGAGAGAGGGAGGGCGGGGGGGGTTGGGGGGAGAGCTCAGCTGACAGCCACACGCATGCAGCGGGAGGCCAGCCGCGGTGTTGGCATTGGCGCGGCGGAGGGGCCTGGCAGACGCCTGGCACACGGCCTACTTGGCTGCCCCATGTCCCCGGTCACCAGGCTGCCCTGGGCAGCGACTTGGTCAGTCCCTGGTCTTAACACTTTCTCGCTGTGTCCATCCAGGGCTTCCTGGCCAACTGGGGAATCCTACCCCCACCTCGGGGAGGGGGGCTCCAAGCCCCCTCCCTCCCTCCAGGGGAGAAGGGATGTCCAGCTTCCCTCCTGGGACAGCCACCTGTACATCTACGAGGGCTGCCTTCCCTTAGTCCTCTGTGGGCTCCCTCCTGGCCAACATGTGGTCCCAATTACTCCTGAATTCCCCCAGATTTACAACACATTAAGTAATTTGTAGGTTATTTCAACTTCAATCTGCTGAAGTTGAGAAAATCAAAATTAAATTCAAACCACAAGGAAACTTCAAAGAAAGAGGAGGAAGAGAAAACTCCAGCGCCTTCTCTTTTCCAGGTCTACGTATGCCCCCTTATGTCATTCTCTGAGGTCCTAGCCAGAAAGCCATTGCCTGCCTTTCTGCCCCTTTCCTGCTCCCCTCTTCCCTCCCAGGACCCTTCCCTCTGCCTAGGCAGTGCCCCCAGTTGCCCCCCTGAGTGAGCACGAAAGAGTCCAGGGGCAGCTCCAGGGCTTGTGCTGGACCTCGGCCAGTTTGGCTGGGAGAGACGTGCCTCTCACTTTTAACACTCTCTCTGCTCCCACTCCTTGAGCCCTCAACCTGGCTGGCCAGGTCATCCCTGGTTTCTAAAGCCTATCTGTTCACTTGCTGGACCCATTTGGGGGGAAGCTCTACCAGCACTGTTCTAGCCCAGGACAACTGACAGCTGGCAGGTACCACCTGCCCCCCGTGGTTTCATAGCTCAGGTTACCTTATTTTGCTTTCTACCCTCTAAAACAGCCTTGTAAATAAGCAAACACTCAGTGCCAAGCACCTTCGGCACTTCGCCAGACTGGTAAATATTTTAGTAGTGACTTGGTAACAGTTGTGTTCACTTTGATTTCCTCGGAAAGGTTCTTGGTGCTGGGGAGGGGGCTGTAGCTCTGGGAAATGATTTGCTGGTTATTTATAGCCTCACTCAGACCATGTGGCCTTTGCTTTAACCCTGTGGATTGTGTGACGGGGGTATTTTTAAAGCTGGTGTGATGTTCGCCTCATGCCCCTTTCATCAAAGATGGAGAGGAT
This sequence comes from Arctocebus calabarensis, assembly GCA_963573935.1. Taxonomy (NCBI): domain Eukaryota; kingdom Metazoa; phylum Chordata; class Mammalia; order Primates; family Lorisidae; genus Arctocebus; species Arctocebus calabarensis. The sequence goes on from CAUYON010052845.1 coordinate 46,859, forward strand.
TCTTCATACCTTCTCCCAAAGTATCCCACGGTAAAACAGCTCTGAGGCCCCTGATTTGGGAAACTGGATTTGTCCTGATGGGACAAGTCCCCTTGATCTGGAAGACTTGGGCAGCTGCTAGCGGTTGGGTGTGAGTTTGGGGTTGATGTTGTGGTTTGGACTTGGGGAGAACCCCAAGGATCAGGAGAAGGTAGGCTCTGGAGTTGGGGTGCAGGAGCCCAGATTTACCAAATTGGGACAACCAGCTGAAGAAAAGCTGACTGTGGGATAGCCAGGATGCAGGGGAGTAAGGAGGAGAAGCACCCGCTGGATGAGTTTTCTAGGCGTCTAGTCCTGGAGGACCTGCACTGTGGGGAAAGGAAAGTGAGAATCAGGGTTAAGATGATAGGAAGAGAGGGAGGATGCATCCAGCCAGGGTTGCCAGTTTGATGCCCTGGGGTCTGGGCGTCCCTCTAGGCTATGACTGAGCCTTTCTGCCCCATGCCAGGAAGCTGGGCTTTAATGGACCGCTCAGAGCCACGCCATTGATGCCTTTGTTTTATGGGTGGTTTTAATGTACAGGTGGGTTAGCACTAAGGGGATTCTAAACCATGGCACAGTGTGAGCGTATCATCACTTCCCATACCCAGTACCCTACAGCTGCACCTGTGAGCACTCATGGGGTGGGCACAAGCAGCGTAGGAGCAAAGCCTGTCCCCTTTCACTCAACTAATGGTGACAGGCCAGAGGAAAGTGGATACTTCTGGCTGTGCAGGAAAGACTTCATATTATGATGAGACCCTTCCTTTAGTCCTCCTACCCACCTCTACACCGGCAGGTTGGGCCTTCCCACCTCTGGCTTACACCCAGGGCACTGTTCGGCTGACCAGCCAACCCGCTGCCACTCCCAGCCACCTGCCCTTCCTCCTCTGGCTCCTGGCGCCATGATGCGCGCCTCCTGTCTGCACCCACGCACACCCCATTGGTGCTCAGCTGCTGTGGGCGCGAGTCAGGTGAGCACAGACAGAGTGGTAGACCCAGCTCACCTCTTTCCCGCAGGACCAGTGCCAGGGCTGTGCTCTTCCCGGAAGGCTTCCAAGCTCCCCCGCATGGCATCCTGTTGAGCCTGTTCTTAGGGTGCGGGGGCAGGCCTTTTGGGGGGGAGAATGTCTGCCCATGCTGCCCTGGCGCCAGCTCTTCCTGGAGGGCTGTGGTGGAGTTGCCAGAGGGAGGCATCTGGGCTAGGGCCTGAGCCTGGGACATGTGTGGCAGGAGTCAAGTGAGACGTGGTTACCATCCGCCACATGGAGCCCTGGCCTCATCTGCATTGGTGCTAACTGGCCACCTGTGTCTGCAGTTCCTTCGTGAGTGAGCCTTGCCCACGCTGGCTTACCAACTTCCACTTCTCGATGTCCTTGGAAACTTGGATGAGTTCTGGGGAGGTGTTGGGAAGTTGGAAGAGGCCTTTTTTGAGTGCCCAGAACATTTGAGCTTAAGTAGAAAGAGAGCCATCTAGCAAGGGGGTTGGGGTCCAGGTCTGTGTCCTGTAGTCTCCCCTGTCCACTGGCCCCTGTGTGAGAAGGAAGGCTGTGCTAGAGAATCTTCTTTTGCTCCTTGGTCTTGAGTTTGGAACTATGTGGCACCCATAGTTCCACTCGTAAGGTAATTAGCCTATTACCCTTTTGTCTTTTACTAAGTATCTTGAACAAAAGATGTCACTTCCTTTCCAATTTCCCCTTGGCCTTGGGGAGGGATACTCAGCAACACTCACCCCCCACCTCTGTTCTCCCCAAGGCACATGAAATAAAGGAAGCCTCGTGGTCCTTCTAAGGGACCCTCATGGTCTCCCGAGCCACACAGGGGAGAGAGGTTGCAACAGCTGGTGCCCACTTTAGTGCAGATCACGAAGGACAGAACCAAGGTACAGGTTTGTCCAGCCTCAGTAGGTGCCTGGTTATCTTCAAAAGCTTCCCCATGGCCAGGTGCAGTAGCTCATACCTGTAATCCCAGCACTCTGGAATGTTGAGGAGGGAAGATGGCTTGAGGCCAGGAGTTTGAGACCAGCTTGGTCAACATAGACCCATCTCTACAAAAAATTAAAAAATTAGTGGGCGAGGGGGCACACCCCTGTGGTCCCAGCTCCTCAGGAAGCTGAGACAGGAGGATTG
>CAUYON010052847.1:0-13390 GCA_963573935.1 Arctocebus calabarensis
GCTGCAACCAAAAAATGGCCAGGCGTTGTGGCGGGCGCCTGTAGTCCTAGCTACTTGGGAGGCGGAGGCAAGAGACTCGCTTGAGCCCAGGAATTGGAGGTTGTTGTGAGCTGTGATGCCACGGCACTCTACCCAGGGCGACAGCTTGAGGCTCTGTCTCAAAAAAAAAATGTTTAAAAAAAAAAATTTCCCCTATTCATTAGATTTTGTATTAAGGATTTTTTTTTTTTCTCTTCAGAACAAAAATTGCTAGAGCTAAAAATGAAGTTAAGAGTTCCTGGATTCAGTCTGTTCTTCCCAAAGTCATATGGCAAGTTAATGGTTGAAGTAGGGCTTAGAACCTAGGTCTTCTGATCCTCACGTTTGTGCTTTTCCCTCCTGTAATTTCTCTGATTTTGATAAAACACTATCTGGATGACCTAAAATTCTGTGGTATTGAGTATTTTTGTAATATTGTTAATGACCTCTCAGGACTTGTAGATTGTTTTAATATGGTTAGTTAGGAGTGCTTTTTAATTTTCTTAGGAGTCTCCTTTTTGTTGGGTGCTGTAGTTCATGTCTATAATCTTGACAATTTTGGAGGCTGAGGTGGGAGGATCATTAGAGGCCAGGAGTTTGGGACCAGCCTGAGCAAAATAGCAAGACCCTCATCCCTACCAAAAAAAAAAAAATTAGCTGGGCATGGTGTTTCGTGCTTGTAGTCCCAGCTACTCAGGAAGCTGAGGCAGGAGGATTGCTTGACTCCAGGAGTTTGAGGTTGCAGTAAACTGATGACACCACTGCACTCCAGACTACTCAACATAGCCAGACCATCTGTCCAAAAGAAAAAAAAAATCTTCAAAAATTATGTGTAAAAACAGGGTGGCTCCTGTGGCTCCATGGGTAGGGCACCGGCCCCATATACTGAGGGTGACAGGTTCAAACCCGGCTACAGCCAAATTGCAACAAAAATAGTCAGGTGTTGTGGCGGGCGCCTGTAGTACCAGCTACTCAGGAGGCTGAGGCGAGAGAATCACCTAAGCCCAGGAGTTGGAGGTTACTGTGAGCTGTGTGATGCGACGGCACTCTACCGAGGGCGATAAAGTGAGACTTTACCAAAAAATATATATATATTTGTTTATATATATAAACACAAAGCTTTTAAAACAAATACCAAAATATATATATATATTTGTTTATATATATAAACACAAAGCTTTTAAAACAAATACTAGTTTTTAAAAAAATTTTTTTTGAGACAGAGTTTCACTTTGTTGCCCTCTGTAGTGTGCTTTGGCGTCATAGCTCTCAGTAACCTTAAACTCTTGGGCTCAAGCAGTCCTATTGCCTCACCCTCCAGAGTAGCTGGGACTATCGGTGCCCGGCACAATGCTCTACCATTTTTAGAGATGAGGATTTGCTCTGGCTCAGGCTGGTCTTGAACTCGTGAGCTCAAGCAATCCACCCACCTAGGCCTCCCAAGTGCTAGGATTACAAGCGTGAGTCACCTCGTCAGGCCAAGTTCTATTATTTTAATAGTATTCAGAAATTCTTGTTTATACTATTTAATTGGCAGAGAGATTTATTTTGTTGTAGATGTTGCCAATATATGTCTACAAAATATGTTTTATTTTGTTAATATTACTAGCATCCAGATTTTTGAAAATTCTGTTAAGTGGCTCGGCACCTGTGGCTCAGTGGGCTAAAGCGCCAGCCACGTACACCTGAGCTGGCAAGTTCGAATCCAGCCCGGACCCGCCAAACAACAATGATGGCTGCAACCAAAAAATACCCAGGCATTGTGGGGGGTGCCTGTAGTCCCACTTATTTGGGAGGCAGTTGCAGGAGACTCGCTTGAGCCCTGGAATTGGAGATTGCTGTGAGCTGTGATGCCACAGCACTCTATCCAGGGTGACAACTTGAGGCTCTGTCTCAAAAAAAAGAAAATTCTGGTAAGTGATTTTCTGCTTTAAGATTTTAGCTCTTGGCCAAACAACAAAAAGCAATGGAAGACATTGGCTGGAAGTTATAGAAATTAAAATAATTTTAACTGGAAATTAGAACATGAAGGGATAACAATAGTTTTTATTTTAGAAGATTAGTTTAAAATAATGTCATTTGGAAGAGGATTGCAAAAAACAGAAAAAAATTATTCTGTACTTAAAATATAGTTGTTTAGTGCTAAACTTTGAGACTAATTTAAATGATAGTTATCTAAAAAGTAGATTGCTGGAGGTGGCGGGTTCAAACCCAGCCCCAGCCAAAAAAAAAAAAAATAGCTGGATGTTGTGGCCAGCACTTGAAGTCCCAGCTACTTGGGAGGCTAAGGCCAGAGAATTGCTTAAGCCCAAAGTTTGAGGTTCCTGTAAACTATGGATAACACACCACTCTACCGAGAGCAACAAAGTGAGACTCTCACAAAAAAGACTATAGCAGAAAATTAGGAGAGACGTTCCTGACATTAAGTTTTAAATATTTCTTTGTGCTAATGAATTCTCTAAAGTCCTTAAGGATAAACTCCCTACTTAGGTATTTTGACAGTTGGTATTAAGTTTGCTCTTGTTTCTTCATTCATATCTTTGGCTGGTATGTTGACATGCAACAGGATAGCCCATGCTAATCTGGGAAAACAAGATGAGATAATTTAAATAATGTAGGAGGGCTAAATGTTAGAGAAAGAAATGAATATACGGAAAATTCAGTATACTTAAAAGGATATAATATTCCAATAAATGTATTTGACAGGATTTCACAATAATTTGAGTCGATTAGTGGTGTTTTTCAGATGAATGAACAAAAGCAGAGAAATGAGAAAGCATTTGGTAGACATTGAATAGAGGCTTTATGAACTTGAATAATTAAAGAAAGACTGGAAATGTGCTAGTTAGGAATTTGCCTTCTAGTGGAAATGTTGAAGTTTTGTGATTAGGAGCTAACATATTCAAAGCCATGTTTTTTAGGAAGTCTCCTTTGGTTGCAGTGTGCAGAAAAGAATAGGGGTTGGAGAGGCGGAGAGAGACTTCAGTCAGAAAAAGCAATTGGCAGGGTGTTCTAATACTCCAGGAATGAGGTATTTAAGACAAGGTGAAGTTAGTAGCAGTACTACTCCCAGGGCCTGTAAAAGTCTCAATTCTGCATTAGGTTATAGTGATGTACTTTTTTTGTATAGTACTATGTAAAGGAAACTCTGCTACAAGGAAATATTTTCAGTAATTAATGCTTGTATATTACATTTACATATTATAGTATGCCACATAGAAAGATCTGCTTGAAGATTTCATACATATTTTCAGAAATTTGGACAATCAGTTAAAATATGAAGGATGGGCTCAGTGCCTGTGGCTCAACATGCTAAGGCACCAGCCTCGTACACCTGAGCTGGCGGGTTCGAATCCAGCCCGGGCCACCAAACAACAATGGCGGCTGCAACCCAAAAAATGGCCGGGCATTGTGGCGGGCACCTGTAGTCCCAGCTACTTGGGATACTTGGGAGGCAGAAGCAGGAGACTCGCTTGAGCCCAGGAATTTGAGGTTTTAGTGAGCTATAATGACACCATTGTACTCTACCTGGGGTGACAGAGTGAGAGTCTGTCCCCTCTCCCCTCCAAAATAACTTGCTTTATTAGGAGCTTATGAAGAATGAGTTCTTGTCTACCTGACCCATTTCTCTTCTTTGGAATTGGAGGTTACTGTGAACTGTGATGCGACGGCACTCTATACAGGGTGACAGCTTGAGGTTCTGAGGTTCTGTCTCCAAAAAAAAAAAAAAAAATGAAGGATGGTTCCTGTCAAGATAGCAGTGCAGGTGGTCTTTCATTCTTAATTGTTCCAGGAATGAAAATTCTATAAAATACATCTTTGGAATATATGAGGCTTTATGAGGTTTGTTTGTTTGTTTTTTCAGTTTCTATATCTATTCTGAATTCTTTATTAGCTTTAAGAACTTGCTTTATGGCTAGGCGCAGTGGCTCATGCCTTCAGTCCTAGCACTCCGTGAGGCCAAGGTTGGAGGATTTCTTGAACTCAGGAATTTGAGAGTGGCCTGAGCCAGAGGGAGACTCCATCTCTACTGAAAACCCAAAAACTAGTTGGGTCTCCTGGTGGCCTTCTGTAGTCCCAGCTACTCAGGAGGCTGAGGCAGGAAGATTACTTGAGCCCAGGAGTTTGAGGTTTCAGTGAGCTATAATGACACCATTGCACTCTACCTGGGGTGACAGAGTGAGAGTCTGTCCCCTCTCCCCTCCAAAACAACTTGCTTTATAAGGAGCTTATGAAGAATGAATTCTTGTCTACCTAACCCATTTCTCTTCTTTCTCTAAATATGGTAGAAGTCTTTACCAGTTGGGTATGATGTTGAGATTTTCCATATATACTCTTTGTAGAGGTGTCTAACCTTTTGGCTTCTCTGGGCCATATTAAAAGAAGAAAAGTTGTATTAGGCCACACATTAAATACACTAATAAAAGCTGATGAGTATTTAAAAAAAAAGTCCTTGCATAATTTTTGCAATATTCGCCACCAGCAAAAAATCCTCACGTAATAATCCTAATTATTCAATGGCCCATTCAGAGAGTGTTTTAAAATCGTTGAGCAGGTCCCAAGTTTGAGATCACTTAGAAAATGATAAAATGTCTTTTTAAAAATATTTTTTATTACAAAAGTAAGAAAAAGTAGGTAGCATAAAACTAGTAGGGTATTTGACATTGTATTTGAGAAACTAATGCATCAATATGTAGTTTGATGGAAGTAATTCTTACTGAGTTCTCAAGGTACTCATCAGATATTTTTGGTTCTAATTTTATTCTTTTTTTTTTTTTTTTTGCAGTTTTTGGCCGGGGCTGGGTTTGAACCTGCCACCTCTGACATGTGGGGCCGGTGCCCTACTCCTTTGAACCACAAGTGCCGCCCAATTTTACTCTTTTTTTGGAGACAAAGTCTTACTATGTTGCCTTTGGTAGAAAGCTGTGGCATCATAGCTCACAGCAACTCAAACTCTTAGGCTTAAGTGATTCTTTTACCTCTGCCTCCCCAGTAGCTGGAACTATATAAGTGTCTGCCACAACACCTGGCTTTTTTTTGTTGCAGTTGCCATTGTTGTTTAGCTGGCCCCGACTAGGTTTGAACCCACCACCCTCAGTGTACGTGGCTGTTGCTGTAAGCACTGTGCTATGGGCACCAAACCAAATGTATAGTTTTTTGAGACAGAGTCTCAAGCTGTCACCCGTGGTGTCCGCTTACAGCAACCTCAAACTCTTTGGCTTAAGCAATTCTCTTGCCTCAGCCTCCCAAGTAGCTGGGACTGGAGGTGCCTGTCCCAATGCCCAGCTATTTTTTGGTTGTAGTTGTCATTGTTGTTTGGCGGGCCTGGGCTGGGTTCAAATCCTCCAACTCTGGTGTATTTGGTCAGCACCCTAACTGCTGAGCTACCGGAGCCAAGCTTCTAATTTTACTCTTAATGTGCTTCATTCTTGAAAACGGTTGCTCACAAGGGTGGGTGCTGCCAAAAAGTGTTGACATGATTGTGAAGTGAGGGATATTTGTTTCTGGGAAAAGAGCACCTATAAAAATCCAATGTAGAGACATGATCAGGTTTTTCTTTAAGTTGAATATCAGATTACAGCTGATTGCATTCCATTGAAAATTGACTGATAAACATATTTGTTTCAAATGAAAATTGAGTCACAAAGCATCAAAATATTAATTATTTTACTAGAAATTGTGAAATCTGTTTTCCAATTCTTCTGTTGAATCAAAAAGCAAGGCTGCATATTTTTTACTGTTTACATGACTGTTTAGCCAATGTGTCAAAATACATAAAATTGCTTGCCTGAATTTGAGCTTGCCATAAGTTTTATATGGAGCTATTATGGTTTGAAACATTATATTGATAAGTTGGTTTTCAGCCTGAAGATACATGTTTAACTCATTTAAATTAAATCCACTAAAAATGCTAAATCTGTAAGCCAGTTTTCATCCTTAAGTTCTGGCGCAAATTTAGTTTTTGATGCCAGAAACAACTTGCTAACATGTTGTAAATCATAAAATCTTTTCCAACATTTGGCCTCAACTTATCCTTCTACTTCTGAAAAATAAATGATATCACCATGGTTAGCATCAATACTTATAAGGAATTTCTGGAATTGGCAATGAAATTCATAGTCTTGACAATTCGTATGACGTTATCAATTTTTAAAGCTTTTGCACATAAATTTTCTTAATATAACTCGCAATGATACTTCATTAAACATGAATTTTGGGTGGCAGTTGCATCATCATTTATTGATTTTATGAGTCCTCTTTTACCTGCTAACCATTGCCAGGGCACCATTAGTAGCTATGCCAGATAATGTTGACAATGGACAAAGAAAATCATCTTAACACGGTGGTTCTCAACCTGTGGGTCATGACCCCTTTGGGGGTCGAACAACCCTTTCACAGGGGTCGCCTAAGACCATCTTGCACATCAGATATTTACATTATGATTCATAACAGTAGCAAAATTATAGTTATGAGGTAGCAACAAAAATAATTCTATGGTTGGGGGTCACCACAATGTGATGAATGGATTAAAGGGTTGTGTCATTAGGAAGGTTGAGAACCACTGCCTTAACATATTTTTTACTGCTTTGTATAAATGTCTTTATTTAGTTGTGTCTTTTAAAGGCACTAAAGAAGCCATTTCTTCAGTGACATATTCGTTATCTGTAAAAAATATGGCAGATTGAGCTATATTTATAGCATCAGTGCTGTCATCCATCTCCAAAGCATAAAATTTAAAATTAGCAGCTTTACTGTTCAAACTTCCTTTGATAGATTTTCCAGTTTCTTCAGTTTGCCTGGCTATAGTCCAGTGAGACTGATTTTAGAAGTATTCCCCCCCACCCCCACTTTTCAAGGAAAATTATATTTACCATGCTTTCCATACATAATAAACTCACCAGCAAGAAATGGTTTTGATTTTTTTTGCTATTAAATTTGCTACCACATAACTACCTTGTTAAAGTGAAACACTCTGAGTTGGAACTTTTTTTTTTTTTTTTTGAGACAAAGTGTTGTACCTCACAGCAACCTCAAACTCTTGGGCTCAAGTGATCCTCTTGCCTCAGTTTTCCTATTTTTTTTTTTTAGTGGAGACAAGGTCTTACTCAGGCTTGTCTCAAACTGAGTTTAAGTGACCTGCCTTGGCCTTCCAAAGCGCTAAGATTGCAGGCGTCAGCTGCTACAACTGGCCCTGAGTTGTAACTTTAAATAAGTATTTTTGTTAAGAAGATAAGCCTCGGCTCGGCACCTGTGGTTCAACGGGCTAAGGCGCCAGCCATGTACACCTAAGCTGGCGGGTTCGAATTCAGCCCGGGCCCACCAAACAACAATGACGGCTGCAACCAAAAAATGGCCGGGCGTTGTGGCAGGCACCTGTAGTCCCAGCTTCTCGGGAGGCGGAGGCAAGAGACTTGCTTGAGCCCAGGAATTGGAGGTTGCTGTGAGCTGTGATGCCATGGCACTCTATCCAGGGTGACAGCTTGAGGCTCTGTTTCAAAAAAAAAAAAAAAAAGACAAGCCTTTTTTTAGTACCTTTATTTTGTCAGTACTACACCATTCTTCACACTCATCAAATTTGTCAGCATGTTTTTATATATAACATCTTTTTTCAAATTATATTCTTGGATAACTTGCACAAATTCCCTACAAATTAAGGAGAATGCTTTATTATTTACCTTGACAAAAAAGTAATCATCTACTTTTCATTGAACAATCTTTCTTCATCTGTAATTTTTCTTTTTGGAGGTTCTATTTTCTTTTAAGACATTGTGGAAGCCATGCTGGAATTAAAAAATAATAGATAAGTGACTATACTTTTTTTTTTCTTGAGACAAGAGTTTCACTTTGTTGCCCTCGGTAGAGTTCTGTGGCATCACAGTTCATAGCAACCTCAAATCTTGGGTTTAAATGATTCTCTTGCCTCAGCCTCCCAAGTAGCTGGGACTATAGGCGCCTGCCACAACGCCGGCTGTTTTTTTTGTTATTGTTGTTACCGTTTGGCAGGCCCAGGCCGGGTTCAAACCCACCAGTGTATGTGGCCGGCACCTATGGCTCAATGGGCTAAGGCGCCAGCCACGTATACCTGAGCTGGCGGGTTCGAATCCAGTCCGGGCCGCCAATGACGGCTGCAACCAAAAAAATGGCTGGGCATTGTGACGGGCGCCTATAGTCCCAGCTACTTGGGAGGCGGAGGCAAGAGACTCGCTTGAGCCCAGGAATTGGAGGTTGCTGTGAGCTGTGATGCCACAGCGTCTATCCAGGGTGACAGCTTGAAGCTCTGTCTCAAAAAAAATTAATTGACAGGAAAATAGAAAGGAAGGTTTGTGCCCTTCTACATCGTGACTGCCAATGCAAGGTGGAAGACAGATTTTAAAGCATGTTTGGGACATGATGGATGTGTGAGGTGCCACGGAGGTGTGAAAGTACCCTTAATAACCAAATAAGAATGCTTACCTGACTTCTAAATAATGTTAAACACCTAAAATTACAATGATATGTTGAGGTGGTACTGATCATTGCTGCCTTACCAAGTTACCCTGAGTACATGTAATGTTTGATGGTGTCAATTCAGCTGTGCTTGGAAGATAACATACTTGGAAGCTGAACACCACTGTAGAACTGAAATCATGCAGGTGTATAAATAGCAAGAGCATACATTTGAAGCCATGCATGTGTATAAATGGCAAGGACATACTTATGTTTATTTTATGTGACATTGCAACATAATGTTGTAGTCTACAAAGTTAATGCTCAAAAACTCTGCAATCAAGTTCCACCAAAAAGTCACACAAAAAAAACTGATAATGGTTTTTTTTTTTTTTTTTTGACAAGAATCTCTGTTGCTCAGGCTAAAGTGTCGTGGCCTTAGCCTAGCTCACAGCAACCTCAAACTCTTGGGTTCAGGCAGTCTTCCTGCCTCAGCTTCCAGAGTAGCTGGGACTACAGGTGCCTGCCACAAACACAGCTAATTCTTTTCAATTTTTAGTAGTGATAGGGGCTCTCTTTGCTCAGGCTGGTCTTGGACTTGTGACCTCACTTGATCCTCCTGCCTTGGTCTCCCAGAGTGATAGAATTACAAGTTGAGCCATCATGCCCAGCCAAAAAAAATCTCATACTATTTTAAGTAAGTTTATGATTTTGTTTTGGGCTGTATTCAGAGCCATCCTGAGTGGTGGGTTGGGAACCCTTGCTTTATAGTTTCTCCTCTTCTTCTTCTTCTTTTTTTTTTAAATTAAAAGACAGTCCTCCTTTGCTCTGATTGAGTGCAGTGGAATAATTGTGGCTCATTGCTGCAAATTTAAACTCCTGGGCATGTCATCCTCTTGCCTCAGCCTCCTGAGTAACTGAGACTACATGTGGGAACCACGGCACCTAGCTTTTTTTCTATTTTCAGTAGAGAAGGGGGTCTTACTCTTGCTCAAACTGGTTATGAACTCCTGAGCTCAGGAGATCTCACCTTGGCATCCCAGAGTGCTGGGATTACAGGTGTGACTCTTCATTCCTGAACTCTTAACGGTTTTTTTTAGCTGAATTTGTAAACCTTCATTCTTTATTTCTACAGATCATTTCATTTTCTATTTTCATCCTCTCAGGTTACTAATTCATTTTCTCTTACATATAGATATAAGAGATTTTTTGTTGTTGATTTGTGATTTTGAAGAAGAAAGGTATCAGTGTTTGATATTAAAGGTAATAATGGATAGAAGTGAAGTGGGAAAAGGTGAAAGAAGCAAAGTATGCCTTGCACTGTGCCGTGTGCCCGTAGTCCGAGGTATCTGGGAAGCTGAGGCAGTGGGATTGTTTGAGTGATTCTACAGGAGTTCTTTTTTTTTTTTTTTTTTGAGACAGAGCCTCAAGCTGTTACCCTGGGTAGAGTGCTGTGGCATCACAGCTCACAGCAACCTCCAACTCCTGGGCTCAAGTGAGTCTCCTGCCTCCTCCTCCCAAGTAGCTGGGACTACAGGTGCCCGCCACAACGCCCAGCCATTTATTTGGTTGCAGCCGTCATTGTTTGGTGGGCCCGGGCTGGATCCGAACCCGCCAGCTCAGGTGTACATGGCTGGCGCCTTAGGTGTACATGGCTGGCGCCTTAGCCTGCTGAGCCACAGATGCCGAGCCTCTACAGGAGTTCTAAGCTGTGGTGTACTCTATGGGTATCCATACCAAGTTTAGCAGTAATATATAACCTCCCAGGAGTGAGAGACCACCAGGTTGCCTAAGGAGGAATGAACCTACCCACACTGGAAATAGAGAAGGTCTAAACTCCCAGGCTGATCACACCTGTGAATAGCCACTGCTTTCTAGCCTAGACCTTGTTCCTTAAAAAAAGAAAGAGAGGGGGAGAGAGAGAGAGAGAAGCGAACTATTTTCACAAGTAGTATTGACTCAGTGTACTAGATTATAGTTACTTTGAGCCATCCCAGGAAAGAATAAATTATCATATATATATTAGGTTTAAGAGGACATTCTGGCATAATTCTTTTTTTTTTTTTTTGCCTAAATGTACCATTTTATTAAAAGAGATAAAATTAGAAATCAGAAAATGTGATTTTTGGCAGTTTGCTAACTCTGCTTAGCAGAAATCTGGAACTTAGACCTAAGTTAAAAAGTAGTTTTGTGTTTTGGCAAATGTTTTATGTTTATAATAATTTAATAGCAACTAACCAAAATGTGTACACTGTAGGGTACTCATGTATGTGGTGTTTGCTATTGTGCAGAGATTTAGTTATGTGCATTACCTTTTTTGGCATAGAGTAAATGCTGGTCAGTACTGCTAAGCCATGAAACTCAGATTCCTGGCTCAGCGCCCGTGGCTCGAGGAGCTAGGGTGCCAGCCACGTACACCTGAGCTGGCAGGTTTGAATCCAGCCTGGGCCTGCCAAACAACAATGATGGCTGCAACCAAAAAATGGCCGGGCGTTGTGGCGGGCGCCTGTAGTCCCAGCTACTTGGGAGGCAGAGGCAGGAGACCTGCTTGAGCTCAGGAATTGGAGGTTTCTGTGAGCTGTGATGCAACAGCGTCTATCCAGGCTGACAGCTTGAAGCTCTGTCTCAAAAAAAAAAGAAACTCTTAGATTCCTGTATTAAAACTAATGAGTGTTTTGAAGTCCTTTGACCCATGATATCTTTTGTCACTGCTTTTAGTAGATTGTAAATTATGAATATTAGCGTCACACTTCTTTGGGGGATCCTACTATTGCTAATGTTCCTAAAATGAACTCCTTGAGTTAGAATTGCACAAAATTACATTGTTTAGATTTGAAACTGTCCAAATTTGTATTGCTAAGTATCCCCAAATGTACTGTCTTGGAGCTCAGATGTTCCTGTGTTACTTTTGACCCCATGTTCCTCAAGTCCTGAAAACTTTGAGCTTCGTCTCTTTCTTTGCCCTTTTGTTGTCTACTTCGTGTCCGTCCGGTTGTTGATTGTGAAGACAGCAGAGATAATAATAGGGAATTGGTTGGGAGACCTGGTGAGGGTGGTGGGGAGGAGACAGAATTTGGGAGCAAAGGAAAAGAGTAAAATATTTCTTAACAGTTCTCATTGTTTTTGCTTATTTTATACTTTTTGGGTTGTGTTTATCATTGTTTTGTTTTGTTTTTTCTTTTTCTTTTTCTTTTTTTTTTTTTTTTTTTTCCAGAAACCCCATTTCATTTCACTTTGCCTAAAGAAGGTGATATTATCCCACCATTGACTGGTGCTACCCCACCTCTTATTGGGCACCTAAAATTGGAGCCCAAGAGACACAGTACTCCTATTGGTGAGTGAATAAAATGTAATGATATTTAAGGTAGCATTTTGGAGATACCATTCTTTATGTAAGTGATATTTAGATCCGAGGAGTTGGGCCTAACTGATAAAGTTGATTTTTGTCTTAGGAAGAATAGGGTTCTGGTGTTTTGATTCTATGATTGAGGGGTGATGAGAAGAAGTAAAGAAAAAGGTAGAAGGAAGGAAGAAAGAGAATATTTATAAGGATTTTGCCATGTTACTGATACATGCAAGGCAGTGGAATCTCAGTGCTGAGTGGTGATGGAGAGCTTTTTATGAGATAGGATTAGGAAGTAGAGTGAAGTAATATCTACTCAGTAACCTGGCTAATTAATCAGTCTGCTGCTTGACAGGACAAGAAAACTTAGGTTCTCCTTCCCTGAAGCAGCCAGTAGTTTTCTACATTAACCTATTTGTTTTCTCTAGTCAGTGCTGGGAGGTAACAGTCATGCCGTCTGGAGTCTCCTGCTACCTATGCCTGATGCTGGCAGATGTGGGTTGGCTGAGGGCTCATGCAGCATCCTTTGTCCAGATGCAGAAGTGGAACTGAATCCTGTTGCTCCTCTTAAGACCAGGTGTCAGTACTAGTTCGTAGTTGTTGATACTTATGACAGGATCTATCCTAGGAACCCCTTTCAGTTCTGCAGAGCTGTGGAGCCAAACAGGCAAATTGATGACCTTGAATTACTATTCTTCATGTTTGTATTTTAGTGTTCTTTCTTTCTTCCTCCCTGCCTTGCTTCTTTTAGGTATTAGCAACTATCCAGAGAGCACTATAGCAGCCAGTGATGTCATGTCTGAAAGCATGGTGGAGACCAACGATCCCATACTTGGGAGTGAAAAAGGGGATTCTGGGGCTGCCCCAGAAATGGATGATAAGTTGTGTCTAAGAATGAAACTGGTTAGTCCTGAGACTGAGGCAAGTGAAGAGTCTTTGCAGTTTAGCCTGGAAAGTAAGTTTATTTTATGTTAATCTTGGGTAATTAGTAGCTCCAAATCATCTGGAACATCTTGATTATATTCTAGTTATAATGATTAATACTTTTATAATAATAAATGCATTTGTAAAGTCTTATTCCTATAGATTTAATTCTTTGCTTTTGGCTAGTCCCTGTCATATTTCTGAAGGCGCTCCATTTTAAAGTTTCTATGATGCTGCTGGTATTTCTGTATTAAATCTATGTCTATATAAAGTAATTGGTTTTCATATTCAGACAGAGTTCAGAAGAGGGTGAAAAACTTAGGATTGTGGGTCCACATTGTAGATTTATGTTGACTCTTTCTCACATAAATTGCTTGTTAACATGGCTGAAATACAAAGATGATAACAAAGGAGTGACTGCAAAGTAGGAATCAGATTCTGAAAGGCCCTTTACATCATTCTGAGAAGCTGAAGAATTTTACTCAAGGGAGTGATATCATTTTGAAACATTCAGCTGAGTGTTTCAAAACTTTTTTCCTTTTTTTTTTTTCTAAGACAGAGCCTCACGCTCATTGACAAAGCAGACAATAATGTACTGTAGGGAAAAGAAGTCTTAGAAATTGAAGTCTTAGTCAATAAATCATGCTGGGAAAATTGAATAGCTACATCCAAAAGGTA